>QZGG01000265.1:0-189017 GCA_006409495.1 Sedum album
AAGATAGGATCTCTCATTCTCGTGCAACTCCTTGAAGTACATCATTTTATCTATAAAAAGAAAAGTTAAAAAAAAATTAAAAAAAAAAAGTCAAAGTCAACACGTGGCAAAGTCAGCAGTCCAGTCAGTCACAGTCAGCAGTACAGTCAGCAGCACAGTCAGCAGCACAGTCAGCAGCACAGTCAGCAGTCCAGTCAGTGCACAGTCAGCAGTCCAGTCAGCAGGTCTAAAAATGGAAACTAAATTATAAAAAAACAGATATTTGAATATTCCAAACAAACAAACAAAAAAAAGGTGAAAAGGTGGTGATAAAAAATTTGCATGCAAAGTTACTGCCAAACTATGGAAGTCTCAGTCAAAGAAGACATATGGACATTCGATTGAAGCAAGTTGAGACCAAGTAAAAGACTACAAATGGATCATGCATAGGCGTATGTTTTACAAAACAAACAACAGCATGCTTGCTACTTTAATGGGTGTTGTCTAATTCTGAAAAGAAAAAAAGAAAAAAAATGAGATTGTTTGGGACAGAAAAAAAAGAAAAGTAAAGCAAACCTTGTGCTTGGGAAACGTAGTGACTCCGGTGATGAGAAAAGACGAAAACTTAAAAGTAAACTTTATCAGGAAAAGATGAAGATCAAAGCAAGAGGTGGTGTGACTCCGCTTTGTGACCCAGCGATTATATATTGAACAGGAAAAGAAACGGAAAATATGGATTAAAAGCATAGTAAGTGAGTGATTTAATCAAAGGAATGATGATTAATCATAATGAGAAATGATGATAATGCAATTAAGGGTAGCAATTAGCAATAAAATGGAAGCAGGAGAGCCGGTGGGATGCATGTGTAACCGAAAAATTGTAGATGCTCCTCATAATTGGAGTAAATGTGAGAATTTGAATTTGAAGAAAATGAAAACTGAAAGACGATGAAGCTTAAAGGTAGAGTACTTGCTTAAGCTGCGGTTTTCAAGCAAGCTGCTGGTGCACGTGTGATTATTACTGAGATTGATCCGATCTATGCACTTCAGGCAACTGTGGAAGGGCTTCAAGTTTTGACCTTGGAGGATGTTGTATCTGAGGTTGATATCTGTGTCACCACTACTAGAAACAAGGATATTATTATGTTTAGTGACATGAGGAAGATGAAGAACAATGCCACTGTTTGCAACATTGGTCACTTCGACAGTGAGATTGACGAGCCTGGTTTGGAGAGCTTCCTTCATTGGTGGAGAGTTGTGTCTTTGCTGCTGAACAAGTCCAATTCACAAAGTTTTAAGAAGCCAGATGAGGATTCAAATCTAATGGTGAAATCTGGTAGTGAATTTGATCAAGTAGTTAGCAAAAGTTTGATGATAAAGCTAGTGATAATTAAAGTTCACGTGATAGTTTTTGTTTATGTCTTGTTGATGGGACTACACATGAAAGGCAAAAAGCTCACACGATAGTTGTCCTTTTTCCATGTCTTTGATAATGAGATTCCACGTGGAAGGCAAATGTGACACCTTATGGGGATATGATATGTACTACCATTGCATGTAGGCGCATTTAAGTACTATTTGGAATTGCAATAAACAAGAAGACAGTGAAAACAAATTTCAAAACAAGAGGACAGTGAAAGCAAAGTCATTGGAATCATTTTGTCAAGATTAAAATAGCTATCAAATTTCAAAAGAAGATGATAACAGAATAAAGAGACGACACAAACATTGAATGATGTTAGAAAGTAGATTGTTATTCACTGAGTGGGAAAACCAAGGAGTGAAAAGTCAAGGAAAATGCAATCGGTACAAAACACTGGGGGCAAATTATCATTCGCTAAATTGGACAACAATAGAGTGATGCATGACAGAGTCAACTCAAAGTATGAGCAACTCCCAAGTAAATTGTTAAAGGAATCAGTATATCACTGCGCTCAAACACATGAGTAGTGTGCGCACAGCATGATACTGAGGGGGCAATTTGTAGACAATAAATTTTGTCTATAATTAAAAATTAATCAAATAATTATTTAATTATTAAGATTTGGGCTGCAAAAATAGGCCCAAGTCACAAGAAGAAATCCGGCCCAAAACATGGTTACAAGCCCAGAAAGCCCACAAGCCCAACAAGGATTTTCACTCTATAAATAGAGTCTCACTCTTTCATTTGAAACATACACAATTCAAGAAGAAGAGAAGAGAAGAGAAAGAAAGAGAAAAGGAGAAGAGAAGGAGAGAAGACAACGCCCTCCACTACGAAATCCAGCAACGCCCTCCACTACGAAATCCAGTTTGCGCAGTCAACAAGTGCACAGAGCACCGCCTGGCAAAACATTACCAGCACACAAGTGAAATCAAGTCATCGCGACCTTCACCCGTGCAAAGCAAATCCGTTCAAGTAGAATCAGAGGAGTGACAGAGAGAGTGAATACGCAAACTTCTGAAATTCAATACAAAGAAAACATTTGCAACAATATTTTGTTCAATACGAAATATTACGTTTACAGGTGCAAACCTTGGCCTTATTATTTGGTGTTCTAGTTTTTTTCTCTTCAGGAATCTTGTTGAAAATGTTTGCAATTCCAGGTCCTTGATTCGGGGTATTATCATCCCATTCCCATCCGATGAATTTGCCCAAATAATAAAGATTGTCAGTCAAGAAAAATATTAAGGTATGGATTTTGAAGATATAAATGTGAACTTGCATCGTCGTCAAGGTTTCATAGGCGGGATCGTCCAGAACTTTCATTGCTTGTTCCCGGCGGCCTCCTGTTGTGTTCGCGTCTAACATTTCCTTGAGCAGGTATGTGTGTAACTTGTTCAGGTTGTCTTGTTTGAGGTTTGGGTGGAGGTGCAGGATTACTTAAGGCTTCAGGATTTTGCTGTGTATCATTTGGGTTTATCATTTTTCCACCTCGGCCTTCACGGGCCTTATCGAACACGACGGTGTAAGGGATGTTACTACCTTCACCTTCCCATTTCCCAAACTGAGGGACACGAGGTCTCTGCCAGAATTAAAACATCATTCCATTCAATAAAACATAGAATGTTTTTGGATTTCAAGTGAAAATATACAGCAAAAAGTTTCACCATTTCACCAAAAAGTCATCACAAATGAAACACAATAACATCATCAAATTCTAAACATAAGCACATAAGAAACCCTTAACTGCAACTTACATCCATCTACAGATGATTGTTTTTCTCAACCAGGATCAACCCTTTTGTGCTTTGGAATCAAAATAGATAGATAGTAGAAAAGAGAGCTGCTTGGGCAGATTTAATAGAACAAGTGGCCATGTACTTGAGTCACAGGGTCAGATTTGACCATTTCCCATCCATGCCAGCATCTTCACAACTAAGTAGTAATTTGAAAATGTCCATTTACAAACTTCCACCTTTTGCAAAATACTTAAAAAAATTACAGACTTCACCTTCACCTGTTTAGGATTCAAAAATCTCCATCTTGAAATTCCTTTTCAAACAGTTTCTGTTGTTTCTTTCAACTGATGTAAATTTACTTTACATTATTGTCATAATTTGGTTTTCAAGATCAAAAAATGATGAAGGGTTTGTGTGGATACACATCAATTCTTGCAACAAAGTTACTACTTTTAACTGTCTAAATTTTATTCATTGTCGGTGCATTTTCTCTGCCTTCTCTCTTCCCTTTCTCTTCACCGATTCTCTCCTTCTCCGGCCGCCGCTCCGGAGTAGAGAAGAGATGTTCCTTCCTTACCGGTTGAAGGATATCTCTTACTCTACCCCTAGGAGATTTTTCATTGTTTTTCAGTTAACTTTCTTCGCCGTCGCCCTCTCCCCCTCCTACGCCTTTGACGATTGCATGCGTGTGACCGATCATCATGTCATTAGACTCCTCCTTCTCCCACAATCACATGCATGTGATCCGATCACCTCTACCTCCACTCCTCCATTAGATCGGCTCTTCTGATTTAACCATTGTATATAAATAAAATTATGTTTTATATGGTTGTTTGTTTATGCATGTATGTATGATCCTTATGGATGCTTCCTTCGACATATAGGCGCTTTTAATGCAGTGTTCTGTCATGAAATAAGGCTTGAATCCAGCCACATAATGTTTAATTGTCCGATTATGTGGACTGTGGATGTCGATGGTAATGATGCCGATTAAAGGCCTGCTCGTTTAACCGCATTTGAAGAGGCGACTCAAGAAGTAGGGAAGTTGTCTCAAATCTTGTACCATCGTTTTTTATTTCATTATGATTTCATGTTGTACTCATGTTCTGATCAAATGAAATCCACATTTGATCAAAAAAACTGTCTAAATTTTTGTAGACTGTTTTGGACCTTATTCTGTGAAATGAGATAGGACCAGAAGTTAGTGAAAAAATGGAATGACAGTGTAGCAATCAATTTGCAAAAGTTATACAAATTTTTTGTTAAAATCTCAACTTTAAAAATGTACATCAAACTGATCTTGTAAAAAACAAGACATCAAAAAAAGAAATAATACGACATGAGTGTAAAAATCACAAGCATGGACCAACAATTCTGTTCTTGGTAGACAGTGGTAGCAGATTGCTTCAAGTATTTATAGTTTCCTCAGGCGTCATGCCGAGAATATTGTTTCATCATCACCACGGAAAACAGCTACTCTGTAACATGAAATACCGAGTTGCTTAGTATTTGAGCATTTTGATGGAAAATGGTTAAGGTATGTTTTTTGTTAAGCTAAAGAATTTGAGGTGTATACCTTAGCCTTTTTGTTGGCAGTAATTTTTTGTCCAGGGTTGTGATAAACTTGTGGTTCCATGGTGATATTTGGTGTTCCAGTGTTCTTCTCTTCACGCACCTTGTCGAATCTGACCGTCATTCCAGCTCCTTCGTTTGGGTCATTTAAATCCCATCCGCCGAATTTGGGAAGAGTGGCACCTCTGTCACGCTGATCCAAATTTATAAGGATTGTTACTTTAGAAATAAATTGTAGTATGGATTGGAAAAAACAAAATGAAAGTGAACTTACATTATCGTCGAGGTTTTGTGGGCGGGATCGTCCAGGAGTTCCGTGAGGTTTCGAGGAACCAGCGCCTCGTCCTGTGACCTTAGGTTGAGAATGATGGAGTGGAGAGCGATCAATGCTATGCTCAGACCCAATGCTTGTTCTCGACTGCCTCCTGTTGTGATCCCCAACCGCATCTCCTCTGCGCTCCATTTCCTGGAGAAGGTACACGTCTAACTGGCTCAGGTTGTCTTGTTTGAGGTTTGGCTGGTGGGGCAAGGCCACCAAAGGCTTCAGGATTTTGCTTTGGATCATTTGGGTTTATCATTTTTCCACCTCGGCCTTCACGAGCCTTTTCGAACACAACAGTATATGGGATGTTATTACCATCACCTTCCCATTTCCCAAACTGAGGTACACGAGGTCTCTGCCAGAATTAAAACATCATTCCAGTCAGACAACCTTAAACTTATGACACAATGAATGGGTTTGAATTTCAAGTACAAAATAGACTGCAGAAAATTTCATCATTTTTCCAAAAACTCAACAACACAGAAGAAAACACAAAATCACATAAGAAACCAATAACAACAACTTACAGCCATCTACAGAGGATTGTTTCTCAAACTTGACCCTTCTGAGTTTTGGAATCAAAATAGATAGAGATATAGAAAAGAGAGCTGCTTGGGGAGATTTAAAGGAACAAGAGGCCGTTGACTTGAGCCACAATGTCAGATTTGACCGTTTCTCCTCCTACTATTCCATGACAGCATGTTCACAACTGAGTAGTAACTTGAAATAGTCAATTACAAGACTTAACCTGTTTAGGATTCAAAAGTCTCCATCTTCATTTACTTTTTCAAACATTTTCTGTTGTTTCTTTCAACTGAACTAATTGCTATCGGACATTTTTGTAATGATTTGGTATTCAAGATCAAAACTTTTCTCAAAATTCATCAAGGGTTTTCCTTCACACATCAATTCTTGGAACAAAGTTGCTGCTATTTTTAACTAACTGACATTCAGAAAAAGAAACATAAAATCAGAATCTTTTTGTTGCAATGAATCAACTTGTGACTATATTTTTGTAGTTGACTTGATGATATTACAGCTCAATGTGTCTTGGGACCAGCACCTGCTTCCACTTTGACTTGCTCAACCTGAGTATTTTGATTTTGACTTAGCAAGATTCAACCAAAATTGTATGGTATAACAAAATTGTGGCTGCTGGGATTCGAGCCCAGGTCTCCACGGCCACAACGTGGAATTCTTACCACTAAACTACAGCCACTTTGTTGACGTAGTCTCGTGTTTAGCTTATATATATATATCCAAATTGACAATGACAAATGACTTCCCAAGATTAGGCGTTCTGCTTTGAATCTAAATCTTGGTGCATTTGCCAACGATTTGTTTGTATGGTCTGGCAACATTGCCGTCATATAGGAGTGCATGAAATTATCAGCAGTACAAACTATTTTAATGTCCTTGTTGTATACAAAACAAGTTTCTCAAGAGGGGAGCATTCAGGAGTTGGTATCATTGGGTAGAAGTTTTCTAGCAGCGGAAGAGTAATAATGAGATTCTAGTTCTTTGAGGTTGGCAGCAGCTTCTTCCCCGAGGGAGGATAGGAGTTGGTTTGATTTATCTGCAAGTTGAGTGAGTTCGGCAGTTCTTTGTTCAACATGATCATTAAGGGATGCAAGTCCTGAGAAGATTGCAGTTTGCTTTAATTCAGACACAAGTTTTAGTAGGGAATCTGCAGCCTGGACCTGTATATTCAAAATGGACGGTTACAAACGTAGAAAGATAGAGAAAGACCATATATCATTGCTGTAGAGACCATAAGCATCACAGTCAACAAAAAATCCCAGCAAGGTGAAGCAATAAAAACAATGATCTTACCATTCTAGCAGATCGCATCTCCAACATAAATGCTTCCTGTGAATTTCTTACTGGAGGTTCACTCACCTGCGATGATTTCATTTTGGATCAATGTTTTTAAAGCAAGACATTGGCTTACCGAGAAAAAAATCAAAATGAAAAAAACATATTTCTATGATTGGCAAACAAACACGGCGATCATCCGTACCAATATCCCCCATTTGCCATTATTTATAAAGTTCTGCAGGTGCTAAAGCTAAAGGTCGACACAAAAGGTCTTGATAAACTAACATTGCCACCTAAAAACTTAATATATCTGAGCATTTCACAAACTGCTGCGAAATATTCTTACAGTACTGAGATGCATTCCTAGCGTTTGATAGCGTCTATTCATGATCAGTTACATTCAATGGTTTGTGGAATCCCCAATTCTTTAAACCTTAACTTCCTTCAAACAGTAAATCATCCGAATATTGTTGATCCATTTCCAAAAACATCTAACAATGACTATGTACAAAACTTATTTCATCACATCCGGATTTGAATTTAGGGAGCTATGCATACTAAAATAACAATCAGAAGCTTAACTGGAAGCATATTCTTCACAAAAATCAACAAAAAATGCCCTAAATTTTCCTCTATATCAAAAACAAACCCTAGCAAGGCAAAATCATTAGTCGGAAAGTAAAATATCAAACAGTGATATAAAAACACGCTAAAAAACTATAGAACTCCAATTTCAATTCTGTAGAAGCAGAACATACCGGCGCGGCGCCGACGAGGTAACTGAAGTTATCGACAATGTTTCCGATATCAGTTTCCATCCGTTGCAACAACGCCTTCTGCTTTTGAGCAGCGGAAGCAGCCGCTGACGCCGTCGGACCACTTGCGGCACCCGACGCGGCGGATCCTCTCCCCAGTCCTCCTTTATTCATCGCTTCACAGTACTGCCACGTCAGATCGGAGATGCAGAACATGAAGCCAAAGGTAGTAAGCTGAAGTCTAATGGGCCGAAGTCCATTTCAGGCCCAGAGATAACTTGTCTTTAGTTTAAGCACATTTCGGCTCAATTGGTTTTTTTCGTATTTTTAATAAACTTAAAATACTGAATAAAGTAATAAGACACGTAAGTTCGATAAAGGACACGTGTCGAACTGAGACGGCCTCTGCATGCAACGACGTGTCACATCACCACTGGAGAACCAACGACGCTCTGTTCCTAAATCTCTCATTTCAACAACCGCTTCTCATTCCCAAAAATCAAAATTCACGATTCATCTACCATCGGATTCAAAAAGTTAGCTTTTGATTCGATTTACCGAGCATTTGATTTCTTTCCCTTATTGTAAAAAATCACTCTTTTTGCTTTCTGTAAATAAACATCAACATACACACAATGTCTTCGTCTGTTGTCCTGCTTAGCAAATCCTCGGACGGATCCTCTGCTGTCGGGTTTTCTTTCTGGTACGTTGATGTGATTTTTGTTACATGTTTTTATTGATTTCAAATTTAGAAAATTGGGAATTAATAGGTTTAGATTTGAGAAATTCTAAGCGTAGTTGGATTGGAAAAGAATTCAATTAGGAAATTTATAGAGCGTGAGATGGGATTTGAATACGTTAAATATTGGATCTTGTTGTTGGTGCTACGTTGTTGTGTATATATATGTTTTGGTTTGCGGGTTGCCGGCGTGTTTTTGATAGTCAGGGTTTAAGTGTTGTAAGGTGTATGTTTGAGGCTGTGGTGTGAAACTATTGCGGATTGATTTTGAGTATTTGGCATAGCTGATCTTAGTGTAAACTGATGAGAGTGTTTCGTTACAATTGTCGCACAGAACTGTTGTTTGATCGAGACATTAATTGTCAAGTTATTTGACGCGGTTAAGTTATGTGGTGCGAAACTGATGCCTGATTGAGTTTTGAGTTTTTGGCGCGCTGACGTTAGTTTTTGAATTTACGCGATACAGGATGAATAGTATGGATCCGGAAAGACAGGTTAATGTGATGAGTGTGGGGAACATGAAAGTTGATGGGAAGACGAATCCTACGGAGGGGAAGCTTGTGGTTAACCAGGATGGGAATAAGAAAAAGTTATGTCTGTGCGCCCCAACTAGCCATCCAGGTTCATTTAAATGTCGTTATCACCGAGAAACATCAGTGGAGAAGGTGAATCTTGCTCAAGATCCTGCTGCTGCGGTTGCAAAACACTTTCTGAAACTAGGCAATAATAGTAAGAATACAAAACCAACGGTTAGTGGCGTGAAACAACAGCCCTCCAGGTTTAGCAAGGCTGCTGCTGACTCTGCATCGAATCTTACAAGATGACAAGCAGCAAATTTAGTACACTAGCTACTAGGCGACCTTTGTAGCAATCTGAAGTGGTCCGCTTTAGTGGTTGTTGCGTTTAAGGACTGTGTCGTGTCTGTAGCCACATGTGAGTAGCATATGCTTGCAACCAATGTGGCTGAAAACATCTCTTTCAGGTTTTATTCTTGTTTTTCCTTAAACAATCGGCGCATACCTTTGCGCAATTGTTGCTGGAAATTGTTGATATACAGTGAATTAATTTTACTACTAATTGCATACGAAGCTGTCTTTACCATTCCAGATTGATGCTAAATTTAATTGTAATGTTATGAGCTTCAGTTCATTTTAAGTCAACCAAAAATGCAAATAGTAATCAATTACATTTCTTCAGTAGGTATTCGAAATGTTTACTGAAGCAGAATTTATAAACTTTATGCAAACCTACAAAGCAATTCTAAAGTAACAATCCACAAATGCACAGCATCATATAGAATATGTGAACAGTTGAGAAGCCACCAATAACCTCGAGTTGGGAAGCTTGAAGGCTTGTACTGTTGCAGTCAACCCCTTTTATTCCTGTAACAGTCTGGATTGCAGAAGAAATAAAAATCTGAATCTTGCATTCATAATTTTGCACCACATTGGCAACAAGTGTTGGTAGAAGTTTGAAGAAAAAGCAGAAAATACACTAAATTCTCTTTGAAAAATTTCCTAATGCACTCGAGTCTCAAGAAATCTCAAGGCATGGAACAGGTACCTCGGAGGCTCAGACTACAAGATCTGCTTAACGTCGATGCCTTCATTATTTTCCAATAAAATAAGAAAAAACATGAATTTTTGAAATATTAAATATGCCCAGTGAAACATAATGACCTGAAACTTCCAGTAAACCTTCACTTTGGGTACGCAGAACAATTGCATGTAAGCTATGAACGCACCTCATCCCCTCATTCTATTTGTATGATCCTTTGTAAATTTTGCTTTGACGGTTACTGGCTCAACTTCCAACTTTGTACCATGGTTGTAGAAAGCACGCGACTCTCTAGGTGTACAAATATGAGACTTTGTGGAATGGTTGAGCACTACCGAGTTTGAAGTGGGAAATCTCCTCAAAACATTAAATTTCTACATTTCTAATTTTCTCACGCAGAACTTGATGCCACAGTATCGCCTTTTGTTGCTGCAGTGCAGGTGTATATCTATCAATGAAAAATAGATTTTATAAAACTGAAGATCCTATAACATTGAGTAGATAGATAGGCATAGTTGAACTCATTTCCCAGAATTTTTTTAGCAATTTACTAGTAACTAAATTATGAAAATACATTAATAACACTGCAGCTAACAGCTACATAATTACCTCGTCAAACCAATAGCTCTATGCAATAAAGACCTAACAAATTGACATCTGTTCAAACAGAACAAGATATAATCAACAATCAGTCTATAAATCAAACTGTCTCAAGACTAAGCACATATCAGTAGTAAAAGATACCTCAAACCCAATGCTTTCTGCACTTTCGGAGCCACAATATCAAAAACAATGACAAAGAATACTGCTTTATCACCACACAACATCAAAACAAATCATTCCACTACTAGGCACATCAAACTGAAAACCACGAAACAGCTCCTGAGCTTGCACACCAATCAACTCACATACCCTCCCATTACTCAACTTCCCAGAAGCATACCTCTTCGTCAACTCACTCTCAACTTAGCATCACAAGCTTGGTCTATATGCAGTTGAACATTCAAGAATCATCCATTTTAAACTCATTTACTCCTTTACGAAGTATGCCAGTTGGCAAGCCGTTGGAGTTGAACACATCGTAGATTGTGACAAGATCAAAACATGTTGCTACTAAGAGCATCCGCACCGCGGAAGGGATGTAGGACGTTCTACTCTAATTGTAGAACGTCCTGTGGCTCCAATTTGTGCAGCGGCCGAATGGGAAGAGGATGGGAAGAGGATGGCGAGAGGACGTTCGCTGCTCCCTCCTCTCACAGGACGTCTAAGAGAACGTTCCGAATGGAGCGATTGGTTTCACGCGCTTGAATAAAGCCAGCGCATAGAAGTATATTTTTTATTTAAAAATTTAAAAGAAATTGATGTTAGTTATCATATTTTTTCAACTATAAATACATTATAGGTTAGCTTACAAATCATCCAATCTCACTACAATATACACATAGAAGTATATTTTTTATTTGCAATATGGCGGCTATATGTGTCAACTGGTCTACCTCCGAAGATGTACAATTATGCATATCATTTTGTCGTCAATCCGTTGATCCAATCTCCTGAAGTCGACAAAGGGTGAACAAATTATGGGAGAAAATTCACGCCGACTACCAACGAAATTGGGTGAGAGATGAAACTGATTTTGCGACTATTGAGCGAACTCAATCCGCTCTTCAAGCACGTATGTCAAAGTTAAAGCCGGCCTTGGTATTTTGGGGTTCTTGTCTCTCGTATGCAAAAAGAACGTTGGAATCCTGATGCAACGCTCAAGATGAGGTAATTATTTTATTGAATTATTTTATTAAGTAATTTATGTTTTATTTATGGAGTTTAAATAATTGAACCTTTTATTTATTTATTTTAGGTGAGGAAAGCTCAAGTGATGTTTGTTGGAAAATACAAAAAAGCATTCAAACATTATGAATGTTGGGAACAAGTGAAGAATCACCAAACATTTGCTACTATGGAAACCAACACTCCGCCTGCTTATCACTTTGAAGGTAATCCTATGGTCGATGAAGATCATGTGAGTGACCTAAATTTTGAAGATGAAGTGCCATCATTTGATACACCCGAAAGTAACCAAAGGAGTTCTTTGAATCCGATTAGACCTCCTGGAGTAAAGGCCGCAAAGGACGCTAGAAGAAAAGGTAAGAAGGTTGCTAATGAGTCACAAAATCAAGCTTTACTGAGCATTGCTGAAAGTCAAAGACAACATTTAGAGCAAAATCAACAACAAATGGAGCGAAATTGGAAAATGCAACAACAAATATTTGTTCAGAACCAACAAAAATTGGACCGAGAATGGAAGATGCAGCAACAACAATTTAACTTTAAAAAAAGGGAAGAAGAGACAAGGATCATGCTAATGGATACTGACATAATGACCCCAAAATCAAAGAAGTTCTTCACAAAAAGAAAAGCTGAAATCCTTAAACGCGTTGATGAGGATGAGGAGTACGAGGCTAGTGCCTCCGCAGATATCTCGAACTGTTATCGTCCATTGAACTTTGATTAGTAGTTCATTGTTCAATTTTAATTCAGTGTGCCTTCAAATGTATTAATGTAACTTCAAATTTGTAATTCAATTGATATTTATTTTAATTTATGTTACTTCAAATTCATTATGATTAAATTTTTTATATTATGAATAGTAAGAGCATCCGCACCCATCACTTGCTATTTTCTCTTAGAGGATATCCTCTGAGAGAACTTTCTGTTTACTATTCACAGCATTCTCTGCATTTTTGCGCACTCATACATCCTATATGAGAACTTTCTATTACTATTCATAATATATACAAAAAAGTTAAATAATTTTTTTTCACTCGTTTGTTTGTGTTTGAATTATTGATCAACAATTGAACAAGATTCCAATGTAATTTGTTTTTCAAATTACAATCAGACACGTGTTTGAAGAGATAAGTTTTTAGATTTTATGTATAAGGATGGATAAGGTTTATACTTGTATAAAATAAGGTGATTTCTTTAGTTATACTCACACCTTCACTCTTCTCATTTTCTTTTGTAAAAATGGATCCATTTCAATTCAACCGGCAATATCAACAGAGAAGACGCGTAGCAAATGAAAGGGCTAACTCGTTCGTCACGAGCGCAGTTGTTGTAGCAACTGCAGGTGGTGCAAGCGGAGCGCCGCATCCTCGACAACCAAATCGAGAAAGACAAAGAGGTCCTAGGGGACAAAATCTTTTGGATGACTACTTTGTCGAGCGTCCAATTTTTGGTGAGGCCGACTTTCGTAGAAGGTATCGAATGAGTAGAAATTTATTCAACCGCATCATGACATGTCTTGTAACCATGACGATTATTGGCATCAACGTCGTGATGCTGTCGGTGCGCTTGGTCTTCTTTCAGAGCAGAAGATGACGGCTGCTATACGAATGTTGGCATATGGGTCATGTGCTGATCAGTGTGCCGAGATGCAAGAATGGGTGAATCAACTACTCTAGAGTGTATGAAGAAATTCTGCGAACAAATAGTCCTTCATTACAAGGATGAATATCTACGTTCTCCAAATGCTGCAGACATATATCGACTATTAGCAAGGGCTAAGCAACGAGGCTTTCCTGGTATGCTCGGAAGCATCGATTGTATGCATTGGGAGTGGAAAAATTGTCCAACGGCATGGCAAGGATCGTACGCTGGTCGTAGTCGTCGTCCAACTATCATCCTAGAGGCTGTAGCCTCGTACGACACATGGATATGGCACACATTTGTCGGCGTGCCGGGAGCACAAAATGATCTTAATGTGTTGCACCAATCAGACATATTTGATTCTTATCTTGAAGGATTATCTCCTGGGGTCTCCTATAAAGTTAACGGAAATACGTACGACAACACTTATTACTTGGCCGATGGGATATATCCGAGATACTCTACCTTTGTTAAAACAATTTCAAATCCACAAAATAATGCGGAATCTCTATTTGCAAAGAAGCAGGAATCATATCGCAAGGACGTTGAGAGATGTTTTGGAATCTTACAATCGCGTTGGGCTATCGTTCGTCATGCAGGTTTAAGTCATAGGTTAAGTGTTTTAAAAAAATAATGCTGGCTTGCATTATTATGCATAACATGATAATTGAAGAAGAATTTGTAGAAGACGAATTTGAGGAAGTTGATAATGAAGATCCACACAATCCATTCGATGGTTTCGTGGTATATGATGGACCAACAGATCAAAACGGGATTCCAATGCGTCATGATCCGATTGAAAGAGCTCAACAATCGCAAGTCTTTGATGATCGACTTGTTAACCTCCAATCTGCATATCTGCATATCTGCATATGCAATTACAAGAAGATCTAGTAAAACACAACTGGTTTCTAGAAACCGGTGAACAACTATGATTTTCAATGTTATATTATTATATCTATTGTGTTGTAAGCTTGAATTTTCAATTTCAAATAAAGTATTTTACTTTTTCTATTTATATATTAAAAATCATGATAATAATAATATAATTAATATAATTAAATGAATTTGAAGTAACATAAACTAAAATAAATATAATTAAATTATAAAGTTGAAAATTATATTACTTAAATTAAAATACACATTAATTAAATTGAAATTGCATTAATTAATTTTGGATTAATTAACTAATATTGGACTAATTAAACCTAATTGTCCATTAGAGGACGTTCTCTCAGACGTGATGAAAGAGAACGGCTGAGAGAACGAGCAGCCGACGTCCCCATCCCCATTCCGGCGCTGCACAAATCAGAGCCACAATTAGAGTTGAACGTCCTACATCCCTTCCGCGGTGCGGATGCTCTAATAGAACGTTCTCATATAGGATGTATGAGTGCGCAAAAATACAGAGAATGCTGTGAATAGTAAACAGAAAGTTCTCTTAGAGGATATCCTCTAACAGAAAATAGCAAGTGATGGGTGCGGATGCTCTAAGAGTATGGAAGTGCGTCAATTGAGCAAACCCATATGGGGAATTGCGGGAATTGGATGAAAATGAGGAGTTTTATTCAAACATTGAGGTGGGTGTTGGAGATTGAATTAGGGGTTTACTGTGAGCAAGTTGGAAATGGGGTGAATTGTATATTTGGATGATGTAGAAATTGGATTTATGAATTTGGTGAAACTGAGATTTGAATATTATTTGTTTTATTGAGATTTTATCCACTCTATTGCATCAAACCCAAATCTAAATTACACCGTACAGACAGCAGCGCCGTTCAACGCACACAATCTTCGATTCGGCGCCGCTTATCCGGCGGGCTAGCACGGCTCAGCTTCTGTGGAATCAAAAGATATGAAGCAGTGAGTTTCTCAATTGGGTTTCTACACAATGAGTTGTTCATCAGCCACATCAATAGTTACTCAGCAACATGTCCAGACCATTCTGACATCTGCAGCTCCGCTCAGAAACGTAAGAATCATACTTTTGTTTTCTAATCAGTTTCTTAATTGATGATAAAGTTTGAATCTTGATGTGGTTTGGGGAGATTCCTTGTAGGATAGGGTTTCTCAAAATTTCAAGTCACCATGTAAAATTAAAGTTAGGACTACTCAAGTGAATAATCGGGTTTCCACTGGTTCGAAATGGTGTAAGGATGTGGTTGAGGAGGATTTTGAGAAGGTACAATGTGGCTACTGGATTGAAATGTTGAAAGATTGTTCGGAAAATGGAAGTTTAGAGGAGGTGAAGGCGATTCATGGACTAGTTGTAAAGTCTTGCTTTTGTAGTGATAAGGATTATGTGGTGTTGGTTAACCATGTGGTGCAAGCATATTCGAAGTGTTTTGATTATGAGTTAGCGTATGAAGTGTTTGAAAGGATGGTGATGAGGAATATTTTTTCTTGGACTTTGATGATTGTGGGATCGAGTGAAAACGGGCATTTTATAGATGGGGTTGAGTGTTTTTTTGAGATGATGGGGGATGGGATTCTTCCGGATGCGTATGTGTATTCTAATGTGATACAGTCGTGTATAGGTGTTGGTAGTGTTAGTTTGGGTCAAATGGTGCATGCGCACGCCTTGATGACAGGTTTTAAGAATCATGATTTTGTGAGCTCATCGTTGATTAATATGTATGCAAAGTTCGGTGAAATTGAGGATGCCTGCAAAGTGTTCAATTCTGTGGAAGAACATTCTCGAGTTTCATGGAATTCAATTATATCTGCATTAGCGACAAATGGTCTTCATGTAGAGGCTTATAGGCATTATTTAATGATGAAGAAAGAAGGGGTTGAAGCAAATATGTACACTCTCGTTAGTGTTTTGAAATCAGTTGGCATGTTAGGGGATATCACTGTTGGCAGAGAAATTCACAGGTCAGCAAGCGAACTGGGTTTGGAATCCAACATTCACGTTGGAACTGCTCTAATTGACATGTATTGCAAATGCAATTTATCTTCGGTCGCAGAGTCAATTTTCGAGACCTATTTTTCTCATATTCGAGAAAACATGCCATGGAATGCGATGATTTCAGGTTATTTACAATGCGGGTTGTATGAGGAATCTTTGGATTTGTTCGCTAGAATGTGCCGAAACAATGTGCAGCAAGACCTTTACACTTACTGTAGCATTTTCAACTCTATTTCCAACCTTAAGCATTTTCGGTATTTACAGGAACTCCATTGTGTAGTCGTGAAGTCTGGACATTACTTGAGTTTCACCAGCATGTGCAATGCAATTGCAGATGCATATTCAAAATGTGGATCTCTTGAAAACGTTAGGAAGATATTTAATGCTACGGAGGAGAAAGACACAGTGACATGGACAACTCTGATATCTGCTTGTTGTCTAAATTTTGAAGAGCAGGAAGCCTTATCCATTTTTTTCACAAATGAGGTCGAAGGTTTGACACCGAACGAGTTCACCTTTGCTAGTGTACTTATAGCGTGTGAAGTATGTGTTTTCTCGAGTATGGGCGACAAGTTCACAACCTACTATTCAAGACCAGCTTGCATACTGAGAAGTGCATACAGAGTGTATTAGTCGACATGTATGCCAAATGCGGTAGCATGTGTGATGCAAAAACTTTTGAAATGATTGATGATCCCGATGTTGTTTCATGGACTGCTATAATATCAGGATACGCTCAGCACGGTTGTGCGAAGGAGGCGCTTGAGGTTTTTAGAACCATGGAGAAGTCGAACATTGAACCAAATGCTGTAACACTACTTAGTGTTTTATTCGCTTGTAGCCACGGAGGTATGGTGGACGAAGGAATCCGTTACTTTAATAGCATGAAAGATCATTATAATTTAACCCCGGAAATGGAGCATCATTCCTGCATTGTTGATCTCTTGGGTCGTTACGGCCGTCTCGATGAAGCTATGAATTTCATCCATGAAATGCCTTTTGAGCCGAACGAAGTGATCTGGCAGACTTTGCTTGGAGCATGCAGGGTCATGGTAATGTTAAGCTCGCTGAGTATGCTGCCCAAAAAATTCTTTCAATGAATCCGGAACAATCCGCCCCGTATATTCTTCTTTCAAACATATATACTGAGTCTGGCTGCTCTGAAGACGGTCTATTTAAAACGTACGATGGAAAAAAGGTGTGAAAAGAGAACCTGGTTATAGTTGGATCACTGTGAATGGTGAGGTGCATAAGTTTTATGCTGGGGATCAATTACATCCACAGAAGGATGCTATTTACAATGAGTTAGAGAATTTAAAGGAGAAAATGAAGGCAACAAGTTAAATTACTTTCAGGTAAAAATTTGCAGGCTTGACACTCTCCACTACCTCTCTAAAGAATCTGTTAAATCATTCAATAGCAGGTTTAACAATTCTCTTTGGTGTCTTTACATGACAGACACATGTTGAAGAAATGAAGAACACGTTCATGGATGTGAACTGTAAAGTTAAGATCACGGTATGCTGGGGGCAGATAGATGAACTAGTAACTACGACTGAAGATTTCTGCAAAAATCTGATATCGGCAGGTTGAGCTGCCAATGGTACATTTCTTAATTACTGCTGAAAATATTAGAAGCAAGTATTGTTGGTGAAACATTGGTAACAGGTATTTACTTGCAGTTTTTTATGTTTCATTTTCGCAGACAGGATACCATGTACAGAAGATAGTGGTGAAGACTTGGCCAACTTATACCTGGTTAAATTCGAAACAGAAATTGTATATTTTTGACCATTAGAGACTAAGCTACTGAGTCTCCATTGTCCATTCTAAGGCATCCAGCAAGCACACTACAAATCTTTGATTCGAAGAAATTGCGCATAGCATTTGTGTGAAGGGAATTTACAGAAAAAGTTCTGAAATACATTCGGATATGGCAGTGGAACCTGATTTTCATTTATGCATATATAAACAGATGTAAACATCAGGTGTAAGAATACAGATCTGTGCAACTTATACAATTATAGTGCTACTAAATTATAAATAACTGAAGAATTGACAAGCTATATTATCTTCACTACAAAATCTGACTCACTACAACTGATAACAAACTACACAACCCCATCCTATTTTCATCTTTTATGAGTACAGAAATTTGACCTAGCTTTGAACACCACGCTTAGAGTTCCTTTGACAACAATGGGGTAGATTTAACTTGATCTAGGTAGAGCAGGAATCTGGATTATGATTTCATCTGATGAGTTGTACGTGGAAGGATGGAGTTGGCAAGTTCTTCATTTATCTTCTCTGTTAAGGGAGGCATTTGCTTCATAATATCTGGCATATCATTTGAGCTGCAAGCCACAGTCATATGAGCAACTATGAGCAGATGATTATACAATAACAGTTTGCGCAACAAATACAGAAACTAGAATACTCTCCCTCAAGGTAAAACCAAAATGCACTACAGCATTTGCAAAGAGAAGATGCCAAATTTAAAAAATGCAGAAGGCGAAAAGGTTTGTAATTTGTATATACTATAGCATCCCAATAACTGCATGCTAACTAGTATTTTAATTAATCAGACCAAACATATAAGAAGAAAGGAGTAGACTGTCAACAAACTTGTTTAAGATGTTGAGGATGTTATCTCGTGTTTGGCATAGGAGATTGATATTTTCATGAAACTGCAAAATAAATAAAATAAAGTCAGTTACACTTCCATTTGAAAATGCAATACAATTGGAATGGTAATAGCTTGTGAGTAGCATTGCTAATAATATATGATGTGTGTAACCTGATACGCCGCCAGATTCGCTGTAACTTGACTAAAGAGTTGAGCGTTCTGCTCTAGCAGTTGTCCAGTTACGCCTCCAATGGCTGCAACATTTAAATCATACATTTTCTTTTAATGACTAAAAAAGACTAATTGCACTAATTATCTAGAATACATAAATAATAGTTGAAGCCATAAAGACTATCCTTAGAACTAACAACTTATGGAGGTAGCACTTTGACTTATGACGTCGTAAAAATATCATATATGTATATAAATAAACTCAAGTGCCTTATGCACCAACCTTTGAATGAAATGCCGTCCTCGTTGTCCACAGGCATGAGAGGTGGCACATACATAGGCCCACTAGGTCGTGCTGCATGAGAGGTTGGCTTAGCTGTCGAATCTGCTCCTTTTTCCTGATAGCATTTTAGGAATACAGAGTGACAATCATAACTCAAATCTATATTTTTATGACAAGAAAAATTGGTTGATTATAATTAGAATAAATCCATCAAAAATAAATTGTTGCTGTGATAATATTATATCTAACCACCTAAATCTCAAGTGCTACTAGTTGACAGCGGCTGAGTATGTAACCAAGAGAAATGTACAGCTATTTTCAAATGTGCCCAGCATTTTTACTCAAAATTACTGATGATAACGAACACCAGTAAAGAACAAGTACAGCGACGACGCAGAAAATATAAACAGAAAGATACCTTCTTGTCTTTACTTCTTCTAGCAGTGTTATGATCGTCTTTTCGCCTCTTTCCATTTTCTTTCTTCTGAAAAATGTTCATGAGCCACATTAGGAAACTCACCAGTGAGTAACTGAATGTGTTCTCTCCTTGCATGCCTTTGTTATTATTTGTGGTTCGTAATATGGAGTATAAAGGACAAATTTTAAATTTATCTTTCACAGTACTTCGATGCAATCTTTTAAAATGTTCTGACAGCCAATTTACGTTAACTTACAGAGAATTTATATTCAAATGACCAAAAAGACAAGAACTGTATCTTCTTATAACTAGATCAATCACACATCAAAAGGGATGCTGACATCAAATCCTCTTACACAGGCAAATACAGCTACCCCTGCTCTTTAATGAATGCAGTTTGATCCACTTTCATTTAGTTTGTCAAACAGCATGTGGATAACATTAAAGCAGTAGAGCACTTACAGTCATCCATCTACAACGAAATGCAACATCACGGACCGTCTTGTCATTCAGCTGCGTAGCTATCTTAGCATACCTAACAATACTTGATTCCGAGGCATGCCTGCACACATTTCCCATTCAAAAAAATCAGTCAAGTCACCGAAATCAATGACCATATCTGCAATACATTGAAAAAAACATAACTTTTCAATTCCATAAACCTATAAATCCTACTAAACCATCATGTGTTACATCCCAAAAGTACCACATTAAAATCTCATTCGAAAACAATTCTACTCCTCTCCAGAAACAATTTTCACGAATATGATAAATCCAAACATTTTAATCCACACCCATACCTCATGATAGGTTTACATTACGCATCATAACAAATTAATCCACAATATACAAACAAAATTCAACAAAACAAAATCCAAATCCAAAAAAGAAACTCCATTCCAACAAAATGACACTCACTGAACAAGCAATTCATCAAGTAACGACTGCTCATCGGCGCTCCAATCAGTGGAAATTCCAGGGTTATGCTTCAATCCAACCTGCTTTTTCTTGCCAGACGTCTCCGCTGCCGAATTACCGTTATTCGACGGCGGAGGAACTGCAGCTCCGTGCCGCGTATTATCTTCGTTCGCGGTCGGATTCGCGCTGGCCGCCATCAAATCGATGACACGATTTTCTAGGTGCGAATATTTCCGAGGCGGTGAATTCGGCGAGCGTCGGCCCTCTGCAACTTAATTGTCGGAAAGTGAAATTCCTTTTCCCTTTTCTTTTTTCCTCAGAAAAATTAATTTTCAGCTCATACTTATCATAAAAATATATAATTTCCGTTTTATCGAAAAATAATTTGTCTTTAATTTTGTTTATATTTTTTTTGCAAGGGTTAAGACTTAGATCAAAGTTGATTTTTAACTAAATTGAATAGTTGGATTTACATAAAATACGGATTCTCATTTTTGATTAAATATAATCTGTCGAATTATTTATAAAAATTATAATTAATGATCAAAATTAGTTTGACATTATCAAATTGACATATATTGCGACAAAAATAAGTTATTTGATGAATTTATGAACCTTTCAGGAGCATTTCTTGATGCATTTTTAAATGAAATTGTTTAACAGCAGCAGACAGCAACTCTTTTGCCTTGTTTTTCATTTAAATTAAACAGTTTTTGTTCGGAGGAGAGACAGGTACAACGTACAAAGTGAACCGGACATGCTAACATGTCAGAAATGGTGATTTTACAAAGGGTGTCATAAGTAACATAGTAAATGATGTACTCATTTGAGTTATTTCAGACACTTTAGTTGCCCAACCACATGACAATGAAGATTGATCTAATTACAATAGCATGTGCTTGCAGTTTGTCTAAAAAGCTGTCTGGCAGCTTATTGAGGAGAATTTGTACAGTAGGTTGGTATCCCTTGCTCAGCTTGAGGCTGTGTTTCAGCTTCCTAATTGTAGGAAGGGCAAGAACAAACGTCATTCTCCTATTGCAAAGATTAGCCACGTAGGTAGATGTGAAAATCCTTCAAAAGAAGCTTCTGAATAAGCTAGAAGACTCTAGTCCGACAGAACCCAAAAATTCCCGGGACTTGAGTGATGGGAGACAGAAGGGCTTGCCCGACATTTTAAGGGAATGATTCCACAATCTGCTACAACATCTGACGGATCGATGGAAAGTCCACCATCTGAACTTATAACAACATCTTCCATTGTTTGATTATTCAATTCCTTAACCATCAGCTCTGAGAAATTATCTAGGGCCTCTCGCATCCAATTGTAGCGACACATACTTCGTGCCTCTTCTATATCTAACTGCCATTTAAAAAGAGAATCTTTTAAACTTGCGAACAACAGAGTTCTCTTAAAAGTTGTGCAGACAAGTATAATCATTAGCTGCTAACTAAGACTAACCCATTTCCTAGACTTGTCTCCTTGCTCTGGCCACACATCCAGCTCCTCTGTGACCTCCAATGCAAACATGTAACCTCTACAACCTCCTTCCAAGCAACTTAGTTCTTCTCTGCTTTTGCTTCTGAATTCCCACACTCCAAGAGGAACACCCTGGTAAAACAACGTAATATGAAGACAACCCTTAGTTTCCATTCAATCAGTCCAGGAAGTTATTTATGGTGGTTTGATGAATCTCATGCATCTAGCAATTTTTGCAACCAGATTGTTCATATGGCCAACAAAGAGACTTTTCAATCGCATTCCCAAATCCCAATCAATTACAAATGAGGTATACTGACCCTGATAATTCCCCTGACTCCTGCTTCTTCTAATGCTTCACGACAGGCAGCTGCTTCGACAGTCTCATCGTTCTCCCATCCACCCTGATAAATGAGAATGATGCTGAAATCCAACTAATAAATTGCATTTGTGAGAACCCATATTTGTGATATAAAGTCATGCATACCTTCGGAAACACGAGGTCAATTCGGTTCGGAGTAGAAACCATGAGAACCTTTACTTTATGAACCTGTTTGCAGCTGTTGTTGCCATCATACTCGATCACCTTATATGGAATACATCTACAACAAGAAATCCTGAGGTGAGCATTAAGTAACATAAATGCAAACGCCATGCATCCGCTAGCTTGTTTTAGCATGTGTTCACGAATGCATAACAAAGGAGTCAAATGACTAAGCATACATTACTGTTAATATTTTGACCTGAAAAGCATCAAAGACGGTGACATATAAATTATTAACAAGATTGTATAATACAAGCTACTGCTGATACGTAATGTTTAACAACTTCCCAAAAATTATAAAAACTCATATTCTATAATCATCTATAAGAATTGAACGAAACCCGTCATTATGTTGTATGATGAGGTGGTCTTACTAATATTATTTCATGGATATAGGAACTCAAGATACATTTTATAATACAGCACAAGCGAATTGTCATAGTCATAGCCTAACACCTTATCACATAGTGTGGCATTATTAGGCATCACTTATTGTCCTTTGTGTCTGTTTCCTCAGAAAGCACCTACTGGAATAACCTTCTAGTAAATCAGATTTTCCATGGAGACTGTCGACAAAGGAAACTTGGATTAATCTTCTTTTCTTCAACCAAGTGTGTTGTTATTTTTTTCTGTACTACACTTTCAATAACTATATCCATCAAAACACACACACAAAGGGTACAAACTGTATTAAATTACCAATTCAAATGCACAGCCCTATGGTAGACCTTTCCACATCTACCCACCACTCGCCATACCAGGATGGCCCTCGTAACATTTAAGTTTCAGATACACCTTTAACTAACACCCACATGCAATGCAATAAGCGTCCACATATACGGACAAAGTCAACAAAGAGGCCCTTGTTTTAAATATCCCAATATCCTCTTGACAACTATCTTACTAATTTACAAATCACCATACATCCATCCGTGTAATAAAACAAAGACGCAAAGATGCACTACACTGTGGAAAACAATCACCACCCAATCAACATATTCCACTTCTCACCATTCATATAAAAATAAACAGAAAAAAGCAATACTGAAACAAAAACATAACCCTAAAATTTTGATCATGTGAATTGATATGATAAAATTATTGGATGAAATTAGTACCCAGAAACAAGGCGGAAATTGTCCTGATACCGTTGACGGTGTCGGCCAGTACGAGCAACCACCACAGCAGGATCCGACATATTAAATCTGAAACTCACCAAATCCAACATCAGTCAAAATCCTTCAAATGACCTAAACCACACAAATCACAACCAACAATTCATCCAATTGACTTTACCTTTGATCGGTTCCGAACGGATAAAAATCGCGGAAGAATTGAAAATTGAAAACCCTATCGCGTCAATTGAAAGTCAATCGATGAATATGAAGATTGGGAACGGTTGAGGATAACTGAAGACAGGTGAGATGAGAGTGGAGGAGAAGGTTGGAGAATGTGTGATGGCGGAATCGGCGGCGAGGTTTCCGGCGGGTGAGCTGGAAAACTGAATAACTGAAGTTTTTCTGTTTGAATGTTTGTGTTGCGAGTTCGTTGCTGTTTATACAAATTTTAAAGTATCGAATACCAAAATGTCCAAAATACCCTCACAAAACCTCATTTCTGTCATGACATGTCTGTCACTCATTCATTCCATTGCCGATCTAATTTCTCCGTGACATAGTTGTGAGTTGGATATGCACCGAATGTGTACCGAAACTCTTATTTTATAATATAATATTTATACGTTAAATGCAAAATCTATGAATGTAGAGGAATATTTAAGTTGTGCAAGACAAAATAGGAAAAGAGGTAAACAAACTTGATCGATACCAAAACAGATCAAATTTTCCGTAGATCCGATTTTTTTGGATAAACAAACAAACAGTGATTGAACGTGAGAGACATGATGTCCGATGGAAACCATTAGAAGCGCAACTACACAAGTGGGATGTTTTAAATATAAATGTTTCGCCAATATGTCAAACCCACGAGTTCGGCTCGCGGGCCAGTCCCTTAAATATCTATCACCCCAACATGATGTTTAAATTATCTCCTTCGGCTGGGTTTTTTTAAGCTCAAACATTCATAGCTAGAAGCTACTCCAACCACCTTTTTTAGAGTGCGGTTATTTAATATATGATTGGAAGTTGGAACATGTCTGAGAGATTCTAGCTGTAGGGGGAGGAGTTTATGGCTGTGTTACATTTGATCGGTTAACGATTCAGAAGCATTCATGTCGAAGAGGAGCTACCACTGGGGCTGTCCGTTTCTTTACCACTGTTTATGCACAGTAGAAGTCCATGTGAAGGCACCTGCTTCGCATTGATTTCGAAATGCGTAAAATCGGGCATCAATCCAATATAACAGCCATTAGATAAAGAAAAACCTCACATTCTAGAATAGGTCATTAAACAAGACAAGCATTCTAGAATAAACACTCAAGGAAAACCTGGCATAAAGCAAGATGTAGAAAAAGGATTATGTAGAATAAGGTAAGCATTTCCAATAGTAACTTCAAGAAAAACTTGACAAAGACCTTAACACTCAATGACCAGCAATGTGTAAAAGCTATTCTTATGATATTTCCATCATTCAAAAGGATCTCACCAATGACTATTAAAATAAACATTGACAGCCAAAACCAAAAATAATAAATACCTTGGACTTGAAGCAAGAGTGTGAAAATTGAAAACACAACCACAGTTTATAGATGACCGTGATAGCAATTTTGGATAAACATTAGCGTTCCACTCGGAAGATACAAAAATAAGTGAGCTATCCAGAGAACTAAGAAGCCCACCTCCACACCATAGATGATACGAGGATTTGTGTTGCGCATAAACACAGAGACTATAAGTTACACATGAATTAGTACACTCGACCAACTAGACCCAAAGACTCGGATGGTAACAGGCAACTAACTTATGAGCTTAAACTGAAGCTAACAAAAACAAGGACAATCGGAAGAACAATTATAAGTGCAAACAAACCTAGTTGATTCCACTCTAGAGTAAAATCATAGTTTGCATGCAACTACAAATAGCCAATCATCTAATTCCATGACATAAATTAATAAAAATGCGAATCCAATATTCAGAACAATAAATAGGTGAAACAGAATCCAGTCGTTGAGCTAAACATCAAAATCTGAAATTGAAATAAATTACTGCCATATGGAAAGATACAGCATTACTTTTGGAGAATTCGGAGTCCTCAAATTCTAGTCCCCTTTCTTCCTGAAAGAGCATCCTTCAGTCAGCCTTGCCTTCCCACCTGTTGGCTGGCACAAGATTGTCTGGCAGCTACTGCAAGTCACCACAGTCTGCGAGTGGCTAAACAGTCGTACTGTAATTCAAAAACAACACTATTAGCACATGTTCAGCCAAAAACTGATCAAACAAATAAAAACCGCGCAATAACATTTTCAATAAATGACAAAATCTCTTACATGTTGAAGCAACCTTGGCATTTCACATCCTGCATCAAGAATCAACTTATTTCATATATCAATACGTTCAAAAAATCTACCACATGATATTCTGCAAAAGTTACCATGAAGAAGGAATTGGGAGATTGCACCAATCTCTTGAGCTTGTGCTTCCTCTTCTCAAGCTCCGCCGGAGGGTTTAGCAAATCAATGTCGTTTGGCAGAGTCTAAAATCATAAAAAATCATCAACAACACCAAAATCAGATTACAAAAAACCAAACCTAATCCAAATCAACTCTAATTAAACCTGTAATTCATAAATCAATAGGACTGGTAATATAACTTATAATTGAAACGGAGTTTGATTACCATGATCGGCGAGATGCTGAGGGCGGCTGCGACAGACTAAACCGCGTGCACTGAAAACCCTAGAAATCGCGAGGAGAAGGTATGAAAGAACGAGTACGTTATATATAGTTCAGATGAAGTTAATTTCGAACCATTGGATGTGTAATTAGTTCGATCTCAGCCGTTGATTCGGTACTTCATCCTTGTCAGACACAAGGCACGTTTTTGTCACGTGATCTGGTTTCCCGAGTGCAAATTCGAAGCCTGTCAATTGTCAAATTTCTTAATATCTCTCTCGCGTCAGGGCGGTGAGAATTTTTGGAAAGGTTTCTTCTTTCATGGAGAAATGTTCTTTTTTTTATCTTCCGCTTCAGACTTTTTTTGACGGTCTTTTGATTTCTCCTTTTCTCATTTTTTTTGGTGACCTCTTCCTTCTTGACAATTTTTTTGGCGGAGGCGCCAAGTACTTGGTGTTCCTTCTTGTTGTTTGTTTCATCAGGCGACAGACTCATGCAACACGTGTCCTCTTTGATAAACTTCAGGTGATTCCATGTCACGTGTGCACACGAAACTCTTGTCTCACTTAATTTTTCGGTTTTTTGGGTTCATATATTGTGCTAAACGAGGCAAATGACTCGGTCTAACTATTTCAGTTCATTTCGTATCTTTCAGTTATTTCGAGTCATACTAAATTGTCCAGAATTTCTTATTTTTGTTCATGCAGCCCGTATTATCTCTCTATTAAGAATGCCGGAGCACCTTTTGACGGTTACCAAAACCTTCACCCACGAACAACTTCTCGAACTCTCTCTCTCCAAACCCTAGAATTGTGATTCGCCGCAGATCTCACCAATGGAATTTTGGGGTAAGATTTAACGTATCTACCCTTCGATTCGCCTGAGTTCTTTGCGTTTTTTCTTGGTTACTGGTTATTTTGTTGAATCTTTGATGTGCTGTTCTTTTGTATGTGTAAATCGCTATGTTAAGATATTTGAATGAAGTTTTAGATAGCGATGGATGATGATACATCAGATTTTGGTACTGGATTTTTGCGGCTTTTATAAATTTTGTTTCCATGTTGAATAAGGTGTTGAAGTGAAAGCGGGTGTGCCGTTGAAAGTGAGTCCAGGAGTAGGAAATCTTATTCATCTTTCTCAGGTACTTAATTGGTTATCATTGGGTTGTGATTTCATTTTTGAAATTGGATTCTTTCTATTTATAAATTGATGATTATGATTGTGTAGGCTTCTATTGGCGAATCTAAGAAGGGGAACAATGAGTCAGTACCGGTTTATGTGAATGTTGATGGTCAAAAGCTGGTTATTGGCACTCTGTCAGCTGAGAAGTTTCCTCAGATTCAGTATGATGTCGTGTTTGAAAAGGATTTTGAGCTTTCGCATAACTGGAAGAATGGGAGCGTTTTCTTCTGTGGTTACAAGACTCAGAACCCTGTCGATGACGAAGGTTACCCCAGTGATGGTGAGCATTGTGATTGTGCTTTGTCTTCATCTGAATAAATGTTTTAGTTAGATTGTCTCTGGTTTTTTATTTAATATTTTCATTTTTTCCAGACTTTGAGAGTGATTCAGAGGATGAGGTCTTGCCCTTGGAAAATGGTAGGCTCCTGGAAACCTGATAATGGTCTTCCCCTGATTTACAGTTGTGGGGTTTGATTTGAGTTGTTGACTGTGTGTTTTAGGAAAACCTGAGCCTGCAAAAACTGTGGCACCCAAACCAGTGTCTGCTGCTAAGCCAAAAGTGAAGGCTGAAGAGCCAGTTAAGGAAGTTGAAGCTGATAGTGATGACGATTCTAGCGATGAAGATGATTCATCTGATGATGATGATGTACCTATTTCTCTGTTGTTCTACAATTGTTACCTTTTTTCCATCAATCTGGTAGTTGGTTGATCAGATTTTTTGGATATATGTGGTTTTGAGTCTTGGGTGCGTTCATTTTGTTAGAATAGAATTAATTTTGATTGAATGAAATATTAACTCTTGACGGAATGAAAATCTAATTTATTTGGTTGAATTAGTGTCATTCCAACTTCATTCAAGTAAAAATAAATGAAATTCAATTCTCTCAAAATAGATGGTATAAGCTCATTCTCCCATTTCATTTCTCTAGATCGATTTAAATAAATCCGCACAACACAGTAGGGGTTTGCACATCTACGACCTGATCGTTCCAAATTAGTACGAAAATTCATTCCCGAGACTCCAAATGCCGCCAACGGCATCCAGATATTAGCGTAATAAAATATTTGAAATAAGGGTATTTTAGCCTTTTTGTGTAAGTGCTATATAAGCATAAACCCTACTTTGTCATCTCACTCGTCACCATTTACAGCTTGGTGCGATTGCATTGCCTTATATTTCCTCTTCTCTTCAGATTGCAGATTTGTTCACGAATGCTTATTGACCGACTAACTCTCAATGCTTATTGCTGTAACATCGTGATTTTGTGGGGGATATTAGCGTACTATAGTATTTGAATAAGGACATTTTATTCTTTTTGTGTAAGTGTTATATAAACACAAATCCTATTTTCTAATCTACATACTTGCCGGTTAATTACTTTTTCCAAACTTTCACCAGATTCATGACTGTGGTGAATTCATAGTCACTAGATAGGTGACTGTGGTGAATTCATAGTCACCACAGTCACCACAGTCACCACAGTCCCTGATAACCGTTATAACCGCACTTAAGAATCAGGGAGCACTGGATAACGGTTATCCACAGTTGGATGACTGTGGTGAATTCATAGTCACTAGATAGGTGACTGTGGTGAATTCATAGTCACCACAGTCACCACAGTCACCACAGTCCTGATAACCGTTATAACCACAGTCACCACAGTCACCACAGTCACCACAGTCCCTGATAACCGTTATAACCGTTATTCATAGTCACCACAGTCACCACAGTCCCTGATAACCGTTATAACTGTGGTGAATTCATAGTCACCAGATTCATGACTGTGGTGAATTCATAGTCACCAGATTCATGACTGTGGTGAATTCTAGTACTCGGTGCACAGTAAAAACTGTGCGTAAACCGTCGAATTATATTCAATTTTTTTAAGTATGACACTTTACATTTTAAAAGTAAAATGCTCATTTTGAAACTTCATATTCTATAGACTGTGGTGACTGTGGTGAATTCTTATTCTTAATATGAATTCACCTATTAAGAATCAGGGAGCACTGGATAACGGTTATCCCAAAAACCATAACCGCACTTAACCGTCATCCCTCCAACCGGTTATCCCTCCAACCGTTCAAATGGCGCTTCGTCAGATTCACAAGAACTCAATCCCTTCGCCGCTTTCCTACGATCACATCCTCATCAAGAAATCCACCGCCATGCCGACCAGTGACGGAAACGTCCCTCCGCCGGCCGCCACAGAAACCCTAATCTGCATTCACTATCCGCAGAAACCCTAATCTGCATTCACAGAAACCCTAATCTGCATTCACAGAAACCATAATCTGCATTCCCTATCCGCCTCTTCACGATTCCCGAGGATGCAGATCTTCGTATAAACCCTAACCGGGAAGACCATCACCCTCGAGGTCGAGTCCTCAGACACGATCGACAATGTCAAAGCCAAGATCCAGGACAAGGAAGGCATCCCACCGGACCAACAACATCTGATCTTCGCCGGCAAGCAATTGGAAGACGGCCGCACTTTAGCTGACTACAACATCCAGAAGGAGTCGACTCTTCATTTGGTGCTGCGTCTACGTGGTGGAGCGAAGAAGAGGAAGAAGAAGACTTACACTAAGCCTAAGAAGATCAAGCATAAGCATAGAAAGGTAAAGCTTGCTGTTCTGCAATTTTATAAGGTGGATGATTCTGGAAAGGTGCAGAGGTTGAGGAAGGAGTGCCCTAATGCTGAGTGTGGTGCTGGGACTTTTATGGCGAATCATTTTGATCGACACTACTGTGGGAAGTGTGGGTTGACCTATGTCTTCAAGGCTGCTGATGAATGATGAGTAATGTTTGATTTTGTCAACAAGTTGGCTTTTTTAATCAATTAGAAGTTTCAATTCTGGATAGTTGGATGTTGATGTTATAAATTCCTGAACTTTTTGGGATAAATTTGGTTCAGGTTTTGATCAAGATTTTTTATGCTTAGAATTTTGTTTCGTTTCATTTTTGAAATTGATAACTTTTTATTTTATTAGATTCATCCTCTGCAGCAAAGAGGTACTACAATGTTTGAATTGGTTGCAATTGTTTTCTGTCGTGAAGGGTAGGATTTAATGTGTTATAATATCATTTATGTTATGGAATCTGGGTTTCTGGATATGCTACAAAACATTTTAGTTCCAAAGTATGTGTTGTGTGTGACCTTAGTGCACAGTAAAACCTGTGCAGTATTTTACTTTTTATGTTGTTTATGAACTTAAACTTGGTTGCAAGGTGATGCGATTGTGATATTAAACGTTTTGGTAAAAGAAGAAAGTTGGGATTAACTAATAATTTGACATTCGGCCTTATCATTTCAGTAGTTGCTACATTTTATATCGACAACATAAACACATTCTATTGTCTACAAATTATAGCATAATATTGTAGCATCCTTATATATGCATTTGATGTCAAACACACGTATTACACTATGCATCGATAGCTAGAGTGCTATTCCATAACACCTAAAATTGTATGTTATAATTGTACATCATGTGTAACCTGTTCTACTTGGGCTCAAATTGCACAGGATAATTTAAACGGTGAAGAAGATAGTTAAACCGGTGAAGAAGAGAGTTGGACTTCCTGAGGCAAATGGTAAATGCTGAATTGGTTTAAACTTTTTTTGTGTTGAATGTCCTGATCCTGTAAAGTACCTTTCGATATTTTAAAATAATTTTAATTCTTCAGTGCAGTGTTAATAATACAATTACAATATATTTCAACTACTCATAATGCCATCAAAATCTGTATATTCTCAAATGCTTACGCACAGTCTGGACTGTGCAGCGAGTACTAGTAAATTAAAGTAAGGATGCTGATCTAGACGAGTGGATTTTTTTCGCAAAACAACCAGCGGTCTGTCAGTCAGTTAATTTTATTGAGTGTATCTTCACTATAAGTTAGGGTCTATGAATAAAATAATTTTAAAAAATGGGTGTATTTTTGTATTAAAAAAAACTCTCAAAGTTATTTAATTACTTACTTTCTTTATGAGCAACAGAAGCAATGATCATGCGTAAGATAAGATGTCCATTTCAATCAATCACAAAACTCCACTTCATCCCTCCACTAAACCCCACAATTCACAAGCTTCACAAAATCGGCGACTTTGTCGATGTCCTCCGCTTAAGCTCAATCCATGTCGATCACCAACCTCCTCCTCATCCTAACCTCAACTCTCTCCATCCTCCTCTCCGCAAACTCCGCCTTTATAAAATACAACACAAACGCCACGATCGTCGACGGAAAGCTAAACGTCCATTTGGTCCCGCACTCGCACGACGACGTCGGTTGGTTGAAGACTGTCGATCAGTACTACGTCGGCGCTAACAACTCCATTAGAGTATTGAAATTCAATTTCTTTAATTGTTTTCACATTTAATGAAATTCAAGTTTAAGGAGGAAATTCCAGTGATGGAGTTTTGATTTTGTTTCAGGGGGCATGTGTTCAGAATGTGTTGGATTCTGCTGTAGAAGCTTTGTTCGAGGATAAGAATAGGAAGTTTATTTATGTCGAAATTGTGAGTGATTTTTGTGTATTTTGTGTTGCATGTCGTCAAGAATGTTGGTGAATTAGATAAGGTTTGATGTTGCTAGGTTACTTATTTGCGGTTTTTTGTTTAATTTCACGAGGCCTTCTTTATGAGATGGTGGAGACAGCAAAGCAGTGTTTATCAGGCTAGAGTGAAGGAGCTAGTTAACTCTGGTCAACTTGAGTTCATGTAAGTGTAAAGTATCCAGTGTTTCTGGATATACGCGAGCGACTGAGTGTTTATGCAGTATATACTAACAAGAATGGTGTGTAAAATGTTCTTGGGTATTAAGTTTGTTATTTTGTTGGGATTTCAGTAACGGAGGTATGTGTATGCATGACGAGGCAACCACTCACTATATTGACTTAATTGATCAGACGACATTGGGGCATCAGTTCATTAAGGAAAATTTTGACAAGACACCTAGGATTGGTTGGCAGATTGATCCTTTTGGCCACTCTGCTGTTCAAGCCTACTTGCTCGGTGCTGAGGTTTTTATGAACATTGCAGTACCTTTTTCTTATAACTTTCGCTTTTTAATCTCAACTTCATTACAATTGTTGATGGAATTGTGTAATATGCTATCAGCGAATCATATTTTGATCAAGAACTTAAGATACTTGTGAATGTTGTACGGGTCGGCATTGGTGCTCTGCTGTTTACTCACATCAGATGTTTGACTTTTGAGCTTCAGAGCTTGAAACATTTGAATTATGTTGCAGGTGGGATTTGATGCTCTATTCTTTGCTCGTATAGACTACCAAGATAGGGCTAAGAGAAAGATTGATAAGAGTCTTGAAATTATTTGGAGAGGTTCCAAGTCACTCGGTGCTTCTTCACAGGTTTATAATGCGCAATTCATTTTCAGGAGTGATGATTCACGCAATTTATCATTTTGAAGTATTATATGTCGAGTTTTACGCTCGTGAATCCAAGAATCTTTCCCTCATGCCCTGGTAAATTCGTATGTAGATATTTACTGGCATATTCCCAAGGCATTATGATCCACCAGATGGATTCACATTTGAAATAAATGATGTATCACCTCCAATCCAGGTAGTGATCTCATTTATGGTTTCCTGTATTAATTATGGCTTCTGTAACCAAATGTATGTTTTATTATTTTAAGCTTGGTACTTTTCTTTGTCACTGTCATCTTCTCTTTGAAGGACGATGTTCTTCTATTTGACTACAATGTTCAAGAACGAGTGAATGATTTTGTAGCTGCTGCAGTTGAGCAGGTAATGACAATAAAGCTAATATAAGTACTATTCTCTTATTCAGTCAACTTCGTATGGTGTCTTGTGAAACACATGCCGTAAAGTAGAGAAACTTGAGATAATGACCTTGCGGTTCAAATAATTTTATATTGCTGTTTGAGTTATATGTGTGAGTCATCTTTTTCGATAAAATGAATTATATTGGCATGATAGGCTAATGTAACAAGGACAAATCACCTTATGTGGAACATGGGAACTGACTTCCGGTATCAGTATGGAAACTCGTGGTTCAGGCAGATGGACAAGCTCATCCATTATGTGAACAAGGTTACTCTATTTTCATTAGCATTAATTCAAAAGATGCTTATCTTAAGTACAAAGTAAATTGAACAAGTAGCTTCATTTGTTTGATTAGATAAAAAGAAAAAATACATTCATTTGACCCTTCAAGTCTTTTTGTAATATTTCTTCATTTGATGTCAGGATGGTCGTGTGAATGCACTCTACTCAACACCATCCATCTATGCCGACGCTAAACATAAAGCAAACGAGTCTTGGCCTCTCAAAACTGATGATTTTTTCCCGTGAGCACATTATTCTATTTTCATTGCATGCTCATCTTTCATGACATTACAAAGTCAAGATTGAAGGAACTGTTCAGGTATGCGGATCATCCTAATGCGTATTGGACAGGGTACTTCACTAGTAGGCCAGCATTCAAGGGTTATGTCAGATCATTGAGTGGTTATTACCTGGTATCTTAAAAGATGCTATCCAGTCATTTTAAGTGAGTTAAGCTTCCTATGTTATATATTTTATGTGATCAGGCTGCAAGACAACTGGAGTTTTTTAAAGGAAGGAGCAGTTCAGGGCCAAATACTGATAAACTTGCCGATGCATTGGCAATAGCTCAACATCATGATGCAGTTAGCGGTACGGAAAGGCAGCATGTGGCTGCTGATTATGCCAAGCGTTTGTTCATGGGATATCTGGAGGTGAACGGATGCTTATTAGTTATTACCATTGACCAGTGATTTCATAAGACGAACTCACATTTTTAATTAAAACACTCACATTTCCTGTATTTAATCGTTTCAGGCGGAGCGATTGGTCTCTTTGTCACTCGGCCACTTGGCAACTGCAGAATCTGTTTATAAACAAGATAACCCAGATACAGAATTTCAGCAGGTTATACCAAAGTTGAATACTTGCGAATATTGAAATTTGTTGAGTAACATGTTAGAAAACGGTGATATCGTCTCCTTTATCATTCCAATTTCCATAATCCAACAACTGTGACTATCGAAACTAAATCCTTGACCTTTAAGTCAGAATTCAACATGAGATTTTACTGGAACTGACATCTATAGTCTATTAGAATGGGCTCCCCACTGAACTTTGCTCGGTATTAAATAGAGCTAAAAGCTTGTCAATCCATTGCTGGACACTGTTTAAGATTTGATCTCTAAATTGTTTTAGTGTCAGCTTCTGAATATTACTTACTGCCCCCCGATAGAAGCTGCACTATCTAACGGGAAAAGTCTGGTAAGTGTAACATATATAGCGTAAATGCTGGTAACTCGGTTTTCCAAACTCATGGTATTGACTCATTGAGATTATCACATTTAAATCGCTTTTAGGTTGTTGTAGTGTACAACTCTCTTGGCTGGAAGCGAGAGGATGTAATAAGAATCCCTGTAAGTACCATGGTTTTTCTAATCATCACCTTGTATGTTTTAAATCTTTTAGGATGGTATTTCACTCTCAGTTTCCTTTTCTCTTGGTTCCAATTGAATTTGTCTTTCTTGCCACATAGCTATATCCCTGCTATGCGTATTGAACATGTTACTGTTTTGGTTGAAACATATTTATAGAGTTAGTGCTATTTGTTCATACTTTTATTATATGCAACCATTTTCATCATTTTGAGGTTAATGAAAGAAAGCCTATCTATAACAGGTTCCAAGTGAGAAGGTTCTTGTTCAGGATTCAAGAGGAGAAAGTGTTGAATCTCAAATTTTACCTATATCAAACTCCACAATGAAGATCCGCAACTTCTATACTAATGCATACACAAATAAATTTCCGAGCGATACAGTCAAGTTTTGGCTCGCCTTCTCTGTTACTGTACCACCACTCGGTTTCAACTCCTACTTTGTATCGATTACGGAGCAGACAGGTCTGTTGCAGTATTTTTGTTTCGTTCATTTCACAAAAAACACAATTGATATCATCAGTATATTGCATCTCATTGCTGTAAACCTAGGACCCAGTTCAACCTTCTCAAGAGTTTACACATCAAAGGTCAGTCCTGAGCATAATATTGAAATTGGGTCGGGGAATCTAAAGTTGCAGTATACATCACCTGAGCAAAGACTTTCAAAGTACATAAACTTGAGAAGCTCGGTATTACGTTGATGACATCTCAGTTCAACAACTCATATGTCTTAATTTAAAAACATTTCCAGTATTAATGTATTTGTCTTTCGTTCATTCCTGCAGATAATGGCTTCTGTTGACCATTCATTCGGCTACTACTCTGGAACTGATGGAACTGATAAAGATCCACAGGTAGATTTTGCTCTCCTCCCTAACTTACTAGTACTTCTGATGAATAACAAAGCACGTGTAAATTTTATTGAGGTGTTAGTTTAATTTATCAAGTATTTTCCTTCACATAAACTAATTAACTGATCATACCTTAGGCATCGGGAGCTTATGTCTTCCGCCCTAATGACACATTTATAATAAAACAAGGTGATGAGGTAAAACTTATGTCAAGAACTTATCGAGTCTCTTCAAATGTATGTAAACGCTTGCAATCTATTAGTCAAATTTGTTACCTTTCTGTCAGGTCCCAGTCACTGTTATTAAGGGTCCAGTCTTGGATGAATATCATCGACAAGTAAATCCATGGATATCCCAGGTATGTAGACTAATAATATGCCCAGTTTCGAAGATGGAAGTGGCCCTACATTCAAATGCATACTTAGATGGCACTGCAATATTACGTGTGATGAATTCCAATGAAGATTGCAAAATGATTTCCTTGTTTGTATTCGTTCATTTTCAGATTGTTTGTTTTCATTATACACGCTGCAGATTACTAGGGTGTACCAAGAAAAGGAGTATGCAGAAATTGAATTCACTGTAAGCCAGTTTCCCTTCGCTGAACGTCCATTCAGAATTATTGACTGAACTGGTGTTTTCAAATGTGATTTAGATAGGACCGATACCAATAGATGATGGAATCGGGAAAGAGATTACAACCCAGATCAAAACTACCATGAATACCAACAAAACTTTTTATACAGATTCCAATGGGCGTGACTTTCTTAAAAGGGTAAGCTCATTTTTGGGAATACACTAGTTTGTGAATGTGTTGATGAAACTCATCAGAACCCTGTGGTATTTATAATGATTTGTTGATAATTTGGTTTATAGGTTCGAGATTTTAGAGATGATTGGGAATTGCAAGCAAATCAACCAATTGCCGGGAATTATTACCCTGTAAGTTCTCGCCCTAACAACTTTTATATTAAGTTGATGCTTACTCTGGGATAGTAAAAAAAGAGTGGTTTCAGCAAACAGCCTGAATACTCGGTGTGAAATTTTGTTGGTTCTATTGATTCAACCACGGAGATGCAAAACTTTGAGTATTTGATCATCAATATGACATTACCTTACCAGTGTCATAAATCACTATCTGCATTCCAAATTGGACTGGATCTAGATGACAGCTTCAGGCTATACATCCATTTGTTCTTGTACATTTTTATCAGAATCTATGTTACGTACAGATCAATCTTGGAATATATTTAGAAGATGATGAGAAGGAACTTTCATTACTGGTGGATCGTGCAGTTGGGGGCACCAGTTTGGTGGATGGTCAAATAGAGCTCATGCTCCACAGGTTTATGTCTATTCTAGTTCGTAGTGAGTAAAAAGTGTGTTCCGGATGTGAGTTCACAATATCTATAACTATAAGACGCCGCACATTAATGAAGCCTTCATGTTTAGGAGATTGATTCATGATGATATTAGAGGACTCGGCGAGGTGCTAAACGAAACTGTCTGCGCCTTTGATAAGTGCGAGGGTTTAACTGTAAGTATTTGTTAACAGTGTAAAAATTATCCATCTTTTCTGGTTGGTTACCGTTCTTGTATGAAAAATGCCTCACTTTACTGTATCACTGATAATTATTCTGAGGTGCATTCATGTTTCAATATCCAGGTTCAAGGAAAATTTTATTTTAGAATTGATCCTATTGGAGAGGGTGCAAGGTGGCGTCGTATATTTGGACAAGAAATTTACAACCCTCTTCTTCTAGCTTTTGCTGAAGAGGTGCGAGTAACTAGCCCATCAAATTTAAGTGGAAAATGATATTCCTCTGGTTAATCTGCGTTGTTCCCCCAGGACAAAAATGTCTGGATGAACTCCCACGTTCATTCATCTTCAGGAATCGATCCTTCCTACATTTTACCCAATAATATTGCAGTGATAACACTACAGGTAGTCTTTTATATGGCAGTATGAAACACAAATAATGCCTACTCTTGACATGCCTAGCTGGATGCCATTGGTCGTGTTGCCTTTATGCATATATAAGTGCTATTCTATCCCTTACAGGAGCTTGAGAACGGAAAGGTGCTCCTCCGGTTGGCTCATCTGTTTGGGTAACTCTTCTTGAATCTGCTCAATTGATAGGGTTAAACTAGGTTTTTTTGATGATAATAAGTGAGGCCCCCTTTTAAGGTGGATGCAAATCCGATGTTATGCTATGATGTTTTGTTGGCATGTTAGATGATTTGCATCTCAAGTTGTTAAATATCCATGATTGTTTTCCTTATAATTATCGATATTGTCTAAAGGTTGACGAGGACAGGGAGTACTCGACAATGTCCATTGTAGAGCTGAAGAGGTTGTTTCCAAAAAAGAAGGCAAGAATCTATGATTATTCCCGTACCTGTCAATTATCATGATTAATGGCTAAAGGTGACTGGGGCGTATGACATTGTCATTTTCAGATAAGCAGAGTGACAGAAACAGGACTGTCCGCCAATCAAGACAGAGCAGCAATGGAGAAAAACAAACTCACTTGGAAAGTAGAAAATTCTCCTACCGAAGAGGCCAGACCAGTCCGAGGTGGCCCTATCGACCCTGCCAGTCTCCTGGTTGAACTCTACCCTATGGAAATCCGCACTTTCTTGATCAACTTCGATCCCATTTATCTCTTCAACCCCGAGAAGTTCATATAAAACTGTATGCATTCACCTTTGCCAAAACAACTCTCCTATCCAAACACTTGTTCACAGATGTATGTGATGTAATACTTTAAGTAACACGCTAATAATTCAGAAGCCACTGCAATGACCACGGAAGTCCCGTCAAGGCTTCACCTGATTGCCGGGTTTCAAAACATCTGGCTGGCCACATTTGTTCTCTCAATTAGTGTCTATATAAAGTTGACTTAACCATTTCCAAGAAAAGTAATAAACAGAAAATCTTAAAAAATAATCATTATTTTCCATGTAAATTGTTGAATGAACCTCAATGTTGTAAACTTGTAATGGTACAAAACCCTGCGAATTTAATTTCCCTTTTAACTATTTATCATGGTGCAAAATCATGATGCCAATGGTATTAGCGTCTCTTTTTGCTTCCTTTTGAACTGTTGGACTTGGATGGTGAATTGATGAGCATAATAAACAAAGCAATCAGGCTTACTACAGCAACTTTAGATCCGTAGTTATCCAACAACTTCTGCAAATAGAAAAATCAATGTAAGATTTGAATATTCCATGAGAATAAATCTATTACGTTCGACCACATAGGTGCAGGAACAAGGTAAGGAATGCAAAGAATTCACAGCATTGGGAACCATTTTGCTGTTATTCTATGACATATTAATTTATAATTCAAATGTTTTATAGTTATAATAAGGTTTATAAGTGATAACAATTAAATGTAGTAGTCTCATACCTTAGCCTGTGGAGTGGTTTCGTCCATCAAATTAAAAACATCCAGAACAGAACTTAGTTAGTCCGATAAACACAAAAAAGCAACACATCCTTTTAAAGTTAAAAGTCAAAAATAGCAATTCCTACCACTAGCAGTTTGCTTTCAGCAGGTCTGTCTGCAAGGATGTCCAAAGGCAATAATGGAGTAGAGTATGCCTCCTGATAAAACCAAGAGTAGATAATGTCAGTAAAAACTGTTTCAAATGTAATATTTACATGTACAGTAAAGTAACCATCGATCACAGACCTTCAACACAGATTCAGTTGGTATGCGGAACGTGACAATAGCAGGAGCGCCGTTAAACAATGCTTTCTCCTTGGCTTCCAATTCAAACAGTGTGACACAACACTTCCCACTAAAATAAAATAAAGCTTACGCAATTAAAAATCAAACACAAATTCAAGTTTACGCAATTAAACAAAAGACTTACACATCAAGCTTCTCCCATGACATCGAAAGATTGCCGCTCACAACAGTAAACAAATCTTTAGGCCAGCTATTTTCATTCAAGCTCACATTATAAACATTTCTGCAGAATAACCAACACATCAAGTTATCTTGTTCATACAAAATGCATCAATTCAAGCAATTAATCAATCCTAAGCTTCAAAAATCAAAAACTGCTAAATTCGAATCTTTAAAAAAGGATCGTATCGAGTAGCGTGAATTACGTAGTTCCTTCATTGTAAATATCAATGGATACCGAAATGCGTTCGATGTTTGATTTGATACGATTGAGCGACGCCTTCTTGTGCACGACGATGAACGGACCATCTGCGATTGCATAAGCCGATGAAAAAAGAAGAATGAAAGCAAACGCTGACAGCAATGAAGTCGACATCGTCCGATCGGATCTCGAGGTTTTGAAAATGGTTAAAGATTTTTGAAGATGAAGATCAGTTGATTTAGGGTTCATCGCGTCGCAGTAAATCACTGGAAATCGTTTAGTTTTGTAAAATTAGACATTGGTCCCTGAAGTTTCTTTATTTTCAGTAAACGTGGCTTTTGTAAAGTTATTTTTCAGTCAAGGACATAAAGATTCGCATTAATTCATTGAACCAAGGTGACTAAATGTTGAAATGAAATGTAAAAAAGTGAATTATTGGTAAATTTATCAAACTTCGGGGACTGAAGAAACATCTAAAATCGGAAAGCTCTCGTCAACCATCGTTGCCGTTGCTTCCGGCGCGCCTCTCTCTCATCCGACGTATCGAGTTTAATCCAAGGTAAGCTGATGCATCTTAAGTATATGGAGATTGTGGATTTTTCTTGATTCAGGATTTTATTTTGCGTTGTAATTTCAGATTTGAGAGATTAGGGTTTGGAATTTGGTACTGAAAATATCTCATTTTGCAAATTAATTAAATTTGATCAGTTGAATCCAAAGTTCTGATCTTTACATAAATTTGCGCTGATTTTTATAGCTGAAATGAGTGCAAGTGGTATGAAGGGAGAGACATCTCCAAGAAGACAGAAATGGCGGAAAGTGGCGTATGGCGGAATGCAGCCTGGATATGATGATAATTACACAGATGAATCTTTCTTGGAAGACATGGTAATGAACACCAGTGTTGTGAAAAGGGATTTGGTTAAAGTGATGCTTGATTCAGTTTCGATCGCGCAGTATATATCCATTGTCGCGCTTGTGATATTGGGTTTGGATGTACACTCTCGACTCCACGCTTGACGAGAATATGTTGTTAATTTTTGATGTGGGTATTCTTGGACTGGGTTTTCTAGTGCTGCTGGCGACTGAGGAAATTTTTGCGCAAAGAGTTTTTCATTATGTGATCAAAGTAGCGTTTTTTGCGTCTGGTTTGTACCTTTTGTCTCCAGTTTATCAGACTCTTACTCGGTCGATAAGTTCTGACTCTATTTGGGCAGTCACGGCTTCATTAGTTATACTTCATCTCTTTTTGCACGACTACTCTGGTTCAACAATACGAGCTCCCGGTTCTCACAAGAATCCAACTTTGATGAGTTGTATTTCGTTGAACTCCTCAATTGTGGCTTCTGTGTTCATTGCTTCTCGCCTCCCTTCAAGACTTCATGTGTTTGCGGTACTGCTTTTCTCGTTACAAGTATTCCTTTTTGCCCCACTTGTCACTTTTTGTGTCAAGAAATACTGTTTCAAGGTGCATCTCGCGTTCTCATTTCTCCTCATGACTGTCAGTTTGGCGCTGGTTTACACATTTCACAGGTTGTTTTTTGTCTCTCTTTTGAGTTTGTTAGTATTTGTAACCGTGGTGTGCCCGTATTGGCTTATTAGAATTCAGGAGTACAAGTTTGAGATCAATGGTCCATGGGACGAGGCGAAGTTATGTTTTGATATTACTGAGTGATTTCATGTACTTATTAGATCTGTGAACTTTTTCATATAATGAATAGATATTTTCTGTACAGAATGTATTTCTTTTACTGTTGTTCATGTTCTTTAAAACTAATGTCACTTCTGATAATGCAATTTGAGGTTGTAGTTGATTCATTCAGAGAATTGAGGCCTTGGTGCAAGAGCAAGTCTCTTTTCACAGACTGATAAATGACAAACCAACAACTGGTAGTCCATTGTTTGTGTCTGGCACATCACACATGGTTGGTTAGAATGATATATTGGACTAAATAACAGTGTAGTTTCTAAATTCTTATCTTGAAACAAAAAAATGGATTACACAAAAGTTGATTCAAATTACAAACATCATAAGTCTAGAATTCGGTTTGCACCTGGTCTGTTTTCATATTATATGGCTGAGAATGACAGCAGCCAGATAATTCTGTTTTTACGAGATGCCGGAGTTTGCCTGATCATAACAGTTGTAAACCAGTTCAGTAAAACAGTATACTTTCTCTAGAAGACTTGCACGTTCATCAAAACATAAGTTATGTATGGCCACACTTGTTTAGACATCCTACTCCCTCTTCCAAATAATCTTCTCTGCTAATCCAAAACTCGGGTGCATCCTACAGTTCCAGACACAAACAAAATTGGGGATCATAACTATTTAGTTGACGGTCGAGCTAGCTTAGTATGCGCAGCAACATTTGTGTAATAGCAAAATACCTTCATTATTCCAGCAAGAACTGCACCTCCCAGGTACACCATATGTTTCCGTCTTGGAGGGTCCTCTATTCGCAGCCTTAGTTTCTATTGAAAATATATGAATTAATACACAGTTAAAACAATACAGTCACTGTTTCACAAAAAGGATGAATACACACATAGACCGAGATTGCTCTCAAATGTAGTCAAGATCTGATTTATTTCAGAATTAAATAAACGTAACTCTTCTTAATCAAGAAAGTAATCCATACAGTTATTGGTTGCTGAGCTATCACACTTACAACAAGGTAGTCAAACACCATTAATGGAGTAAGAATATGATGTAACAGCAATGCTTAATAGAACTCACCTTCAACCCATCTTTGTTGCCTTTTAATACAACATCAAGATAACGATCAAGGATTTCTTTTTCCAAACTGTAAAGACAAACAAGTATTAATACTTCAGTTATCAGTTTTATGAATTAGTTCCATCACACAAGCTGACAGAAGCTTGCAGAATTTCCAAAGGCTGCAAATTCAAACTTCAAAGAGCTCAAAAATTTCTAGTTGTTATGTGCAAAGATTCAAGCCGATCGCATCACAATTGATGGGGTACAAGAAAATGAAATGGATTAAGCTTATCGGACAGAGCTGGTGTAGTATTTACCGACTAGGTAGTCCGGGGTACATAGTGCTCCCACCACTCAATACGATATGCTGGTAAAGCTGCATTACCAAGAAACTAGTACATGAGAAACCATGTATTATAATAACCTAACAAACATATATCTTCGAACTGCACAAAAACTATTGACTTTTTTGGGCATGATAAAAAAAATTATTAAGCAAGAAGATGGACATTTTATGTAACCCGTTCTAGCCAAAATGCTCATATAAAACTTAGTTGATGTATGTAATGAGGAGATTTATAAAAGGGTTCATGATGAGGCACTTCAATTAAAATAAATTTTAGATAACTGTACAACATTTATTCAAAAACAACATGAATACCATCATTCGGTTGTCGATATCCATCTCTTGTATGCAGTGAAATACCATGTCAGCCATTCCATCCCCTTCAACACCAATGAGTTCCTGCAAGATAAATGTTGTGTTCACAAACAAACAAAAAATAGCTTAAATGAATTCGTACATACTAGAGAATGCAGTAATAAGCATCACACCATACAATCATAGTGAAAAATGAAGTATATCTTACAGGAGTAAAAAGTGCCTCCGGGGCTTGGAATCTTTCAGTGCCAACTTTGATGACTCTTCCATCTGGAAGCTGAAAAACAAGAAGCCCATATTTGTATGAAGAAAATGTGCTACTAGGGATCTGGTAAGTTTCATCTAAAAATTCAATGTGAGAGAACATAAAAGGATTGATTTTTCTCCCATCTAGCAGCATTATAAATAAATCAGAAAGTTGTATGCATTAAATCATATAACTCAATAAAATACAAAATTCACTCACAGTATAATTTTTTACAAGGATAGTAGTCTCAAGTCCCAACTGATACTCCCTCTGGTAGTCATAACTGGAACAGAATTATGAATTGTTACGATGTAACTTCACAAGATAACATAGAGAAGCCAAATACAAATTCCCCACCTTATATAACAAAGCTTCTCTTTGATATCTCTGACAGTCTCAAAGTCAGCATTCTTATTCATTGCATACCTTTAGGAAATACATGCAAGCGGTCAGCATTTCAGATTTTAACTTCAAAAAAAGTCGTAATGTAGTCTTATCATTATTAAAGACCAGCTCTTACCCTCTCCGTGAAAGCAAATCAACGAGATATGAAGTTATATGCCGGCCAGCCACATTCATTCTCTTAGTAAGGTGTGGAAATGAGTAGCCATCAACAACTGGTACCTGTAGGCTTAAAAAGGTTCTAAGGATTATAAGTGAAAATACTTTAAAGACTTCTTATTTCTAATATGAGAAAAGAAAGATTGAATTGTCTATTCACGTCTCATACTAGCAATGATTGGAGATATTAAAAATATTCAACATGCGTCAATATTTTGAAGATGAATTGTTGAGCGTTGAGAGGAGCCCGCAACCTTACTATTTCTTCTTCCAAATAAAAAACACATATGTAACAAATCTCTACAGTTAAGATGTGTGATAGAACCCTACTATTTTACCCCTTCACAAAAAATCCTTAGGTGAGCGAAACATGTATAGGACAAGATCAATGAACATTTGTAACACACATACTAAATTGCATGACTGACTCGTTACATATGATTCACACTATTTCCACAACATATAAAATAATTAGTGTAACAGGTCACCCAGAAAGTCAATAATTACTGTATCGAAATAGAAAGAGCGCTGGGTTACCACATGAGTGACGCCATCACCGGAATCAATAACAAGTCCAGTAAGCAGACCTGGAAACAAAGGAGTAACATGATAACAAATATTCACATGAGATAAAATTTTACTCAGTATATTGAGTGTTGCTAACTTTAGATTCCGGTTTTCAGTTATAAGTTATAACTATAACTAGAGTTCAAAATACCCAAATATGCTACTGATATAGCATATTATGCAAAAAAGAAAGACTCAAGAAGTTTAAAACAACTCTTAAACCAATTCAGAGTCTCCGAGCTTTTCAACTCAAACATACCTTGAGCATATAAGGTAAGAACAGCTTGGATCTGAATAAAGACACCCGAGAAGTTGTATTTCTCAAACATAGTCTCAACCTGAACAACAAAGAATTATAAAGATATCTCAAAATAAAATATCAAGTTTAATCAATCGCACACGAAGATATGATTTTTCTTACCATTTTCTCACGGTTTTTGGACGGGTTAAGTGGAGGATCAGTAAGCAAAATTTTACATTCTGCTGGATCAATCTACACATTATTACAGCAAAACTCAGTCAGAACCAAGGCTTCACACATTATAGTACATGAGAACTAAGGAAAATGAGCATACTTTTAATTCGTTATAAAACGCGTGATCCCAAATATGACCCATGTCTTCCCAGTTTTGCACAATACCATTGTTCACAGGATAAGATATATCAAGTTGATGCCTCATTTTTTCGCAAGTATCTCCAACAACAATATCCTACAGATAGATTTTTTCATCCCACAAACAAACTTGTCAATTAAGCAACATGTAAAAAAGAATTTTATCAATACATATAAATATAATCATGCCACAATCTCCTAATCTTTTGAAACAAAAGATCAGCGTTACATTACCTTCAACTCTTGTTCAGTTAACGATTCTCCATATCGTAACATTGGCCGTCCAACAACACACGGAAAAACCGATGTCGGAAAATTCTCTCCAGCAAATCCACATTTCACATACTACATTAAAAGAAAACAACAATCATTAATCCATTCGTCATCTCATCAATAAATTATTCTCAATTCAGCATATAATTTACACATTGCATCTTCCACATCTAAAATCATTAAAAAAAACTCCAATAACAAATCGAACAATCACAAATCGTAACCGATCTAAACAATAACAAAACGTCAATATACCAAAATCAAAACTACATGCAAATTACTACGAACGCATCATCTAAACAAGAAAACGACGACGTACTCCGGTGCCATTGTCGCAGACGACGACTTTCTTACTGTCCATGTTTCCGATCACCGCACCGATTCTTCGATCAGACTCTCGCCGACTCCTTCAACTCCGCGATAAACGACAACGTTTCATAAAGCCAGCTTCAGCAGACGAGATCTTAAACGACAGTGTTTGCAAGACAGATTCGTCAATTAAGCTCTATTGTTAACGGGCTGAGTCCAATAGCTTAATGGGCCGAAACGAAGCTCGTCTACGTCGGGAAGTGTAGAAAATCGTATATAAACGCGTTGAGCTTCGAAGTGTGTCAAGCTAGGGTTTCGAAGTTTCTATCGACCAGACGACAGCCGGAAACCGCAACAGCGAAATGGTAACCTTTTCTGCCCTAATCGATATTCGGCTAATTCAATCTGATCGTTGAGTCTAATGATGTTATCGTTTTCAGGCGCCGAAGAAGGGAGGAAAGGCTGTGGCACCTGCGAAGAAGAAACAGGTACTGTGACTTTAGAATTCGATGCATTGTTAATTTGATTTATTATGGTTGATACGTAGTGTTGATATGGTGTTTGTATTATTTTGATATGTGTAGGAGAAAGTTATTAACCCTTTGTTTGAGAAAAGACCTAAGCAATTTGGTATTGGAGGAGCTCTACCACCTAAGAGGGATTTGACTAGGTATGTTAAGTTTCCGAAGACTGTACAGATTCAGAGGAAGAAGAGGATCCTTAAGCAGAGATTGAAGGTGCCACCAGCATTGAACCAGTTTACCAAGACTCTTGATAAGAACATAGGTGTGTTATAAATTTTCAGCATTTGTTCGGTAGATGTTTGTTGGCATTTTCTTTTATAAGCATTGTTAGTTTTTAAGGATTCATTGCTTAGTTATTATCTGACTCAGGATTAGACTCAGTAAGCAGTGGACAACACTAAAACTGTACAATTGCTTTTGTATTTGATTGAATGTTATTGTTTGTAATAACTGAATGTATTTTCAACTATAATATCAAGGGATGTAATTAATTTAGGTTTTTGTGAACCCTGTATTTGAAAGCAACATAGATTGTTCATTTTAATTAACGTGAATTATTTTGATTTTCAGCTACAAACCTTTTCAAGATGCTTCTCAAGTACCGACCTGAGGACAAGGCAGCTAAGAAGGAACGTCTCCTGAAAACTGCTCAATCCGAGGCTGAAGGCAAGCCTGTAGAATCAAAGAAGCCCATTGTTGTGAAGTATGGTCTCAATCATATCACATACTTGATTGAGCAGGTAAGTTTGTTTTGTCAATCATATGACTATTGTTTTATGTTCGTATTTATTTACTGAATTACACATGGTATTTGCAGAAAAAGGCTCAGCTTGTGATCATTGCTCATGACGTTGATCCTATTGAGCTGGTTGTATGGCTACCCGCTCTTTGCAAGAAGATGGAGGTCCCTTACTGCATTGTGAAGGGAAAAGCTCGTCTTGGAACCGTAATTACTCATCATTCTTCTATTTGCATTGCTACATGTGTATTTGCCAATTACTGATTTAAAGCCCAACTTACCAGATTGTCCACAAGAAAACTGCCTCCGTTCTGTGCCTCACCACAGTAAAGAATGAAGATAAGGTGGAGTTTAGCAGAGTGTTGGAAGCAATCAAGGTAAGCAGCTTTAATCTTTTCTTTACTTGAGGTTACTAACGTTATATATGCATTTTAACCACTTTTGTTTGCATTTCAGGCCAACTTCAATGACAAATATGAAGAGTTCAGAAAGAAATGGGGTGGTGGAATTATGGGATCCAAGTCACAAGCTAAGACCAAGGCCAAGGAAAGGGTGCTAGCCAAGGAGGCAGCCCAGAGGATGACATAGTCCTCTAAAGTCATTCGCAGTGCCCTCCTTTCTTTTCTCCCAAATGTTATTTTTGCTTGAACCCGGAATTTTTGTTTGTTCGGTACTAGGAATGTTGAATTTGCTCTCATCAATTCTGGAAATTTTGGTTTATGAGAAATTTATCCTCACTCTTAGTTACATCATTTTCTTAAAAGTTTTTGTTGTTATAATATCTGATGCATGTTCTACGGAGCATCATCCAGTGCACTTCATATCTTGTTGGCTCTACGCGATTTCTCAAAAAAAATTAAGTGGTTAACAGGTTCCCTGCAGCAGTTTTAGGTTGTACATTTGCTGTCCAGTGTACATAATAGAACCATTTCCTTGATTTTCATGCCATAGTCCACGCTTAAGCAGTTAAGCCCAATGATTGATTCTTCAGTGTCAATAATGCTGTTCCCATTTTGGTTTCAATAATTCACGTCATGGTGGGATGCCAGTAAGTATCATATTTTATTGTAGAAGAAGCTCTTTGAAATAGTATAACGAATATGTGGATCATATTAAATTACTCATTGATTCTTGCTTTGAAGAATAACCATGACAGCTCAAACAAAACTAAATCTGAAAATATTTTAGTACCAAAACTCACTCGATTTTACGAGCAATTATGAATTTCTCTGAAACATTTATCGACTATTCTCATATTCCTGCATCCATTTAAAATAGTAATTTCATATAGAAAAAGTAAATTATAATCAACAGAGTCCATATCAAATTAACATCCTACGTTTTCACAGTTTTGAATTTGTAATAATATCATCACCAACAAGTTACAAATCGGATTTTGATAATCATATGTTGCGAGCATCAAAAAGACGAAATCACATAAACAAATATTCTTTTAAATGGAACTTACATTTTTAAATATTACCATAAACTTCTGAATCAGAATATTAAATTCATAACAGTAAAAATGTTGTGACTTGGTAAACAAAAAAAGAATAAATACCGGGAAAAGCAACATGTGTGATTCCTCATAAAAATCTGAAACATTTAACAAAACAACAAAATCCACTGCCACTGATCCACCACTCAATCCCACCGACACTTCTCAGAATTGAAAAATGATGAAACCCATCCGCAAAATCCCTCTACAACAACCCAAATTCATCTACATCGTCCTCATTGCCGGAATCCTCGCCGGAGTTTTGATCGGCGCTCTTTTTACTTTCATTACTTGCAACTCCACCGCGTCTTTACTAGGTACAAATTCTAACAACATTGCTACAGCTACGTCTACTCAACTCACTGCAATCCTCCATTACGCGACATCCTCGATCGTCCCACAACAATCTTTAGCTGAAATCCGTGTCACATTCGATGTTTTAATGTCTCTAGCACCATGTAATTTCCTAGTCTTTGGTCTCGGACATGATTCGTTAATGTGGACGTCATTGAACCCGAAAGGCACAACGCTGTTTCTCGAAGAGGATCCTAGATGGGTTCATTCAGTACTACGCATCGCGCCTATTCTACAAGTGAATACCGTCAAGTATCCGACTAGACAATCAGATGCAGATATGTTACTAGCATCTTATAAAAAGGAACGACATTGTGCACTTCCCAATGTGAAATTAAAAGGTAACACAAGATGTCGTCTCGCGTTACCTGATTTGCCTGACAAGGTTTATGACAAGGAATGGGATTTGATTATGATTGATGCGCCTCGAGGTTATTTTCCCGAAGCGCCAGGGAGAATGGGTGCGATCTTTTCTGCCGCGGTGATAGCTCGTGGTAGAAAAAAACCTGGTGTAACACATGTGTTTTTACATGATGTGAATAGGAAGAGTTGAGAAGATTTATGGTATGGAGTTTTTGTGTAAGAAGTACTTGGTTAAGTCTGTTGGGAGGTTGTGGCACTTCGAGATCCCGCCGGCTTCCGGCAATAGTAGCCGGAGTTTTTGCTGAATTTTGGGATCATTGGAGCCGACTAGAAATGCAATGTTTACAATTTGTTACAAAAACTATTCACATAAATATTTTGTGGTATATTTTTATGGCAGATCATTTTTTGAGTTGAATTCAGTTTTTGATCATTGGAATTTCATTTTTTGTCGTGTTTATCGACGATCAATTTGACCAAAATATCCTTTTTTGTCAAATTCGAGAAATTTTTCAAATTTTCACTGGGCGACTTTCCGCTTATGTCAAATGTCGCAATCCGGAAACTCAGTACCCCGACAAGTATCACCCTTTAAATATATACACATGAGCACTGATTATTGTGATTAATTCCACTCCACACATTGAATAAAAACAAGTTAAACTAATTTGGATCACATATACAAAATCCTTATTCCACCGTCAGTGACACGTGGCAGTGTCTAACTGCAGCAGATTGATGGCATGAATGTAATTAATTCAACTTCAGGGGCTTAATGGTACTAAAAATCATGTACAATCAACCTCAACCAAATCGCGATTCACGATCAAATTTACTCTCTACAGTCCATCTCTGCTGATCGATCGCTCCCTTGCTCTAAAGGTACTGTCTTTAATTACAAGGTCTTATTTTTGCACTTGGTTGAGTTTGGTTTTGAATTTTATTACTGGGTTTTCGAATTCGGAACTGATTGGTTGAATTGGGAAATTGGGATTTTGATTTGTAGTGTGTCGGTGGTTGAGCTTTGTGAGATCTGATTAGGGTTTTGTTTTGTTAATTTTGATGTGGAGTGGGGTTTGGTGATATTTGGGGATTAGGGCATGGATTGAGTAGAATTGTTTTAAAGGCTGATTTTTGATTTTGTTTGAGAGATGAGATTATGGAAATGAACATTTTAATTGAGGGGTTTTGTATTTATGCTTGATTTTTACTTGGGAAGATGTGTTCTTTTGCACTGAAATTGAGTTGAATCGAAGTGGACTGAATTTAAGAACTGGAACTTAGTCCCGAAACCTAATTTTTTACCTTTTAAGTGCCAAAATGAATGTAAGAACAAGAACCGAGTCCCAAAACCTAACTTTGTTGTTCTTTTTAAGTGCTGAATTGAAATAAAATTCTGATTAAAGAACAGGCACAATTTACAATTTTATGATTATTGCATGAAAGCTTCAATTTTTTCTTTTGAGAATTAATCGACTGAAAATTGCAACAAGCAATTTGGACAGTGTATATAAGCTGCAGGATGATTGTTTTATATTTCAAAAATGATGAGTTTCTTGTCAAGTTTCGTATACTCTTTTAATTGGGTGAGTATTGTTGTAGATAAGATGGAGAACATGCGTAGCTTTTGGCAATTGAGTGATGAGCTGAGGGGGCAGAACAAAGGTGCCGAGGATCACAAGTGGTCTATGGCCGCTACTAAGCTGGCTGACCAGAGTTGGGCCAAGGGCGAGAGGTTCCATAACCTTGACTTCTCAAAGGGTCCAGCTTTAGGAAGACCTAGCGAGAACCTATTTAATGAAGGGAGTAAATTTGAAAATCTAAACTTTAATATGTTAAATTGGACACGAAGTTTGCTGAAAGTGCTAACAAGAATCTGTTTATGAATGGGTATGATAATGTAAACGCTGCCTATCAGAAGAGTAGTAAAACTTTTGGCAATGGGAACGTCATTTCTAGCAAGTATGCTGGAATGAATCATAAAGAGGCTCACAAGAAAAATAACAATGAAAACAATTTGAATAGCATTGATGAAAAAAGATTCAAGACTTTGCCTGCTGCTGAGATGCTTCCTCGCGATGAGGTACTTGGAGGATACATTTTTGTGTGTAATAATGACACAATGCAGGAAGATCTGAAGAGACTCTTATTTGGTATTTCCCTTTTCTTGTCGTCATGTAAAATCAGATTGATATCGTCTCCTTACAGAGATTTAGATGCATATTGCGGCGATAATACTCCTTATTTTATGTAAATCAGATTGATATCTTTTCCTTACAGAGATTTTGATGCATATTGCGGCTATAATACTCTTATTTTATGTTATGCAGGTCTGCCCCCTAGATATAAGGATTCTGTGCGTGCTATAACCCCTGGGTTGCCATTGTTTCTATATAACTATACTACTCATCAACTGCATGGTATTTTTGAGGTAAACTTTCGGTCAATTCGAGACAAGAGGTCCTTATAAATGTTAGTCTTTTGTGCTGCTTTGTTGTAAATTAATAACTTTATTTTCAGACATTTTGGTTTTTAGTAGTAATTATGTGTTGGACTCTCATAAATATCAACAGAAAATTTTTACGTAAATTTTTGATTGGTTTGTCATTTTCTACATTTCTGTGGTTACCAATAAACCTATTTTTGTGATCGCTTGGCAAGTCATCTCTCCTCTTCTTAATTTTTGTAATGGTGTGTGGCTTCAACAAATATCAAGGACTTAAGTGGGGGCTCTTGATTGCATTGTAGATGAGGGTTTCTGCTGCTTCACTGACAAGCTCACATTATTTTATATGCGTTTTAAAACAACACATTTCTATGTGATTATGCATTTTGAATACGAGTGGTGACTTGTTATTTCTTGAACTTTTGCTACATCAGGCAGCAACTTTTGGTGGTTCAAACATTGATCCTACTGCTTGGGAGGATAAAAAGTGCAAAGGCGAGTCTAGGTTCCCTGCTCAGGTAAACCTTAAAAAACAGTTAACTTTCCCAGTAAATCAAAGGCCAGTTTGGCACTGCAACGATTTCTTAATCATATGTTGATAGGTACGCATCCGGATTAGAAAAATATGCAAGGCCTTGGAGGAGGATGACTTTAGACCAGTGTTGCATCATTACGATGGTCCAAAGTTCCGCCTTGAGCTTTCTATCCCAGAGGTAATGCACAATTCTTTTATTCATCAAGCTATCATGCGGAACCTTGTATTTCATTGAACCGATATATCATTAGCTTCATTCTTTTGTTTATAGTTTATTAAATATATTGTTTTATCTTGTAGACCTTAGACTTGCTGGACTTATGTGAGAAGGCTGGTGTGTAAACGGTGCTAACGATCACAAGATAGTCTACAATGTCTATTGAGCATTGTTAGCCCAAGATCTGTAGTTTCTGTGCAATATTCACAGCCTAAAATGGAGGATAAGTGGAATGTATCAAATAATTTGATGTGTGTATTTGACTTGGTACTTGAAACCTAGTCTTGTGGTGTAAAAGAATTGACAAAGTTCTCTCAACAGCTTGAAACTTCTCAGTCTTCAATTAAACTTCTATGCATATGTAATTGATATAATTTTAGTATATTATAAATATAATAAATCCATCATAACTAAATAAATAGGGTCAAAAAATTTACTGAAAAAATTAAGGGTATTATTAGAATGTGAAATGTCTAGATCTACTTGCTCAGTGCCAACTTTATTTGATTAAGTTTGTTCTGCAATGAAAAATACATTCGTTTTATCTACCGTGATGGCTAGTTTGCAAGCTGCAACGTTTGATAGTTTGCAACTTTAGGAGCACTTTTAATATTCAACTGTTTGTACTTAAGCTGTCAAACCAAGTTGTAGAATCACACTTTATTCAGGTTCCATAGCAAATTCCTCATGGTAGGTTCTAAGATTTTTTGGTCAGTTTATTTCAAAATACTTGTACTCCGTTGCCAATAAGCTACTATTGACTGGCTACCGTTTTCGGAAGACATCAATCATCAGTACCGAAGTACCTATCCGAATTCACCCAACCCTGGTATGACACGGTATTCTTCATTTAGAGAAGCATCAATTTCAGATGTCACAATAGTTAGTGCTGGGAACCTTTTGCAGACACAGTGGATTCCTTCAGGAGCCTGGAAAAGATGAATAATACAGGCATCAGTCCATTTAATTACTTTTAAATGATGCACATAGATAAAATCACTCTCATTAACTGACCGATATGAGGTTCAGGAATATAATATGCGATTCTGGAACTCCTTTCCGTATCAGAAGCTCAATAGCTTGGTTTGCAGAGTTGCCTTCAAAAAGGGGAAATACATAATGAAGCATAATCAACTAAATCATACCATAACTGCAAAGTAAAATATAAACCAGCAATATTGATCACTTAGACAGGATAAACTTGGGTGAGTATTGAGGCTCAGGGTATCAAAACAGTATGGTTGTGGTGAATGAAATGACAATTTATTTAGCTTAAAATGATAACTGAATACGGTTACATTTGGTAACAAGTGAAAATAGCATGTTAGGCTAATTCATAACTAATTTTCTCTAGATTTATTTTTAATGTTTGGTGTTTAACCAAAAAATGGTTCGTAAATAGTTTTAGCTAGACTCAGTTTTACCTGTGGCAAGAACAGGGTCAAGAAGTAACACATGCCGTTCTGAGATATCCTGAGGTAGCTTCTCATATATCAGCTGCAGGATGAAAGACACAGTTATAATCTATCATTTCCTAATAATCATTTACTCAAGAGAAGTGCAGTGTTAATGAATTTAATAATGAGTAAATTGGAAGCACCACCTGCTGACCATTGTCTCCATCGCGATGAATCAAGATTTTTCCTATCTTTATTCCTTTACAGCATGCCCGCAAAGCATTCTCCATGCTCTCACCACTGCAATTAAATATTGCTACTGGATGAGTGAAATCTTTGAGAAACAGGTTTATACTATAGTCTGTGACATAGGACGCTCGAGATGGGAATTCATTTTGAAGGAGGCGCTGACTTAACGTTTAATATCTGGATATAATCTGTGAAAGACAACATAGTATAACGTAGGGAGTACCTTAAAGGAAAGCGTTAAAGACATTTACCTCCGAATTATAGAAACCCCACAAAGTTTCTTGCAAAAGTCAACCCCAGTATACACAGATCCTGAATGGCATTGGAAATTTTAACAGCAGGGTAGAGTCATGTCCACTTATAAACATACATAAGAATTTGCCAAATCATTTTCCAAACAAATAGTTGTGCTGATGATAACAATAACAATTAGAAAATCAATGCATATGCTGACCAGTCGGTGTAACTATCTGTTTTTCAGTGAAAGGCAAATGGCCTAAACCATGCTCCACTACCTACAAATCAGATACCATGACTCAATAAAGGTAATCAATTTGAAACCCTTACATCTCAATAATGGTTTTAAATTTTAATAAATCAATATTTTTACCAAACGAATCAACCGATCTGAGTAGAAAATGAAGTCATGCTTGGAGATATCTTTGTCTCTAATAAGCGTATGCATTCCTCGTATCTGCAAGATGTAAAACAAACTATAAATTTTGATGATACTATAAAGCATCAGGTAATGTAGTCAAAGTCCAAACTGAATGATATATTTAACATTATGTTCATATTCGAATTAAATGGCACAAGTTTTACCAAAGTTATTGTGATGTATTGATTCATACATATGATGCAGAATCAAAAGCCAATGGATAATCATTGATCAATAAAATTTATGATAAATTCATTCATCCAATATAAATGATCATAATTATTTACTAACATATAAGAATTGGCATCAAAGATTACCTGGAATGTTGACTGAATGACATAGACATTGGAGTACAATTTGCAGAGATTGTGCTGGCCAAGTTTTGTACGAATATGTTGCACAATTAAATCAATAGCAACATGATTGTCACCACCTCGTGGTATAATGACATCAGCATATTTCTTTGTTGGAAGGACAAAATCATCAAAGGCAGGCTTGACAAACTTAGCATACTGCAAGCAACATTAGCAGTGTCAATCGACATAGTTAAGCATATCAACAATGATATCAGTGGAATGATGAACAGATACCAAGGTAGGTACATAATCTTTTATAAATCGTACTGCTTGATGATTTACACATAACTGTATTTTCCATAAACTTTCATAGGAATGTAGATTAGATTATTTCTGGCAGAAAGTAGAAATCTCGAGACTGAAAAAAAATCTAGAGCTTACCTGTTCTAGAACAGAACTGATATCCCTACCCCTCTCAACTGTGTCACGCCTGATTCTGCGTGCAAGTCTCACATCAGCATCTACAAAATGAGCTCAATATTAAATAGCATGGAGTTGCTGTACCACAAAAACTATATTATTTTATATTTCCAGAACAAACAGCGGGATCTGAATGATTATTCTACAGTACAATTTTTACATACGTATAGGTTAAGAACTAAAGAACACAAAACTAACATTCATATGTAATGTATTCTATTTGACATTGTCAAGTGGCAGGCTAAATGTCACCTGTGTCAACAAATATTTTCATATTCATTAAGTTTCGAACCCTTGAGTCATGGAAGATCAATATTCCTTCCAATATGATAACATCAGCAGCATTCACCTGGAAGAGTTTGCGACAGATAATGACATAAACATAAGTGTTGTGCCTTAAATTTGTGATGGAAAGACGGAAATAAAAGAACACTTGTTAAATTTACTATACTAAAACCATAAAAATGTATATAATGCTGCCAAAAGGAGCATCTAAATGTCAAACTACAATATTATACATATCAGTCGTAAAATGTTTAACCCGTGGCAGGGCTCCAGGGGAATAAAAACTCTTGTGGAAGACTAGCTCCAATACAAGTTTAAATGGTGTCAACTGAACCATTTATACTTTTATTTATACACCAAACTCCCAAAATAAATGGATTTTGAGCAGATATAATAGCCGTGAGTCCCTGACAGTTGACATATCGAGTAAAATTTAAAGGAGTTTGCCCACTGAATGCATTAAATTGGTACCTGGCGAAAAGTTTCTGAGCATCTCCTGTGCTTTTTGAAATCATAGATGGGCACCTGGACTGATTCCCCGCTTCTCAGCTTAAGAGCGCACTCTAAAAGTTGCTCCGCATCAAATGCATCTGCAAAAAGAAAGATGAACTTAAAAGTTAAAACATGCAACTTAAAAATTATAGATAATCAAGCAAAACATGATATTAGTCTTTTGGTAATCTGAAGATTACCAGGATGGTCAAAATTATATTCATGGACCCGCATAGATTCTTCAGGTGTCAACCCACGATAAAATGAATCCTACATAAAGTCCCATCAGCTAAACACGCATGGTTTGAGTGAATGAGTGCTCTACAGCAGACTTGGCCAAAATAATTTCACCAAATTCTGCCATCATACTAACATGAATGTCCTAACTTAACAGAAGACATAAAATGAGAAAAAAATTCCCTTCACTCAACAAAACCCACACTATACTCAATGCCACCGCATTAACGTCTAATCAAAATGAACACATGGCTGCAACAAAAAGGTTCAGTCTACATTTTCATCCAGGCTTCCATTAAACTAAGACACATGAATGAGATAGCTAAAAGACTGGTATATACTCAATATATAGCCCATCGACAGTGTAAAACAAAAGAAAAACCTGTTTAACATTGAAATGTGAATAAATGACAAGCATATCAACAGTATCAACTCTTATACCATGCAATTTAATCCAAAATATGAATGGTAAAAAAACTACAAAAAATCATTTCCTTAACCAATTCATCTCAGCAGGAAAATACAAAAAAACCTGGTTGACAAGCACGACGCGATGATCATGCAGCTGCTGAATAATCATATCACACACAGTCGTCTTCCCCGAAGCCGTACCTCCAGAAACCCCTAAACCAGAGAAAATCACATTCCGTCATCAACAAAACCAAAACCCTAAATATTAAACCAAACCTCACAATCACCAAATTCCACAAAAAAACATTAAATAATTTTCCAAAGCGATTTCAGTAACCTAAATTACCTATAACAAACGGCTGCTTCATAGCAGCAGCGACGTTAGAGGAATAGACAGCGGCGTCAAGTCGAAGACCAGTGAAGTGCGGCCCTGACGCAGCCTCCATCGCTTCCTCGATCTTTCTGGAACTCTCCGGCATCGTTTCGATCTTGAGTTCACTGGTTTTGATGCGATCGGCAGTCGTCGTTCGTGGTTTATTTTTCTTCCAATTGCTGCTTTTTATTTATTTTTCTTTATTTATTTCTGAAAACGTCCTTATAAAATGTTAATTTTGAATTTACATGCATAAACAAATTGCCTCTTATTATCCTTTCCAATAGTATAAATAAAAAACGATGTCGTCTAATGGCTGAAGACATTTGAGTTGAGAGATGAATATCAAACCAAATATATGAACCAAATAATGGGTTCGAATTAAGGTGGTTCAATTGAAGACGCATACGTCAGCATCTACGTCACTGGAGTTGGTGAATTGGAGCAGTGGAGGAAGTAACAAGAAGCACGCTGCTTGGAGCCGAACGCGATTCACTAAGCGATTGGATCTCTCCGATTGAAGACTCACTTCGGCTCGACTCCGGGATCTGGAAAAAATGGTGACGGCAAAGATCGCTCCGTCGATGTTGTCCTCGGATTTCGCTAATTTAGCATCGGAAGCGGAGCGAATGATGAACTACGGCGCTGATTGGCTTCACATGGATATCATGGTAATCACCTCTTTTTCTCTATTTTGATTTTTGCTTCTATTAGAATTTTACCTGAGAAATTTAGGTTTTTTATTGAGTTTTGTGTGGCTCATGTGTACATTGATTAGTGAATTACTTGCCTTGGAAGATTTTAGGAGTTTTGATTACACTTGAAAAGGCGTAAGATTGCATATGCTTGTCCTTTTTTTGTAAAGTGATAGGCTTGATGATGAATGCGGGATAGTTTTTGCATTTGCACTGTTTGCAGATATGGTTGTATGAGACCTAACAGTTCCTTTTGATCATTTGCAGGATGGGTAGGTGGAAATGAATTCTCTGTGAAAAAACTTCTACTTCTACAGCTGCCATATTGGTGGATGTGTTTGATTTTGTTCTCTTTAACATGTTAGTCTGTTTTTCATTAGTATCGAAAAAGGATAATTACACAGATGTTTAGAGTTACACCTTTGGAGAGCCACTATCATTTGACATGAAACATGGGCTGATTGTTAAGGGAACTTATACTTCTGTGTTTAAATGCTAATTTGTGTATTATTGACTATCAAATTCATAGAAAAATGCAAGCAAAGTACTTGGCAAGCATGTTACGTTTAGTTTATCTTTTGGTTTTTTACTTCTGCTGATTGATTGTTACTGTTTTATAATAATAGAACGGGTCTAATCATTTTGCTTCTGGTTTCTGCTTTGAATTAGTTTCCTTTTTCATCTTTTTCTTCCCCCTGCAGGCATTTCGTTCCCAATCTGACTCTGGGTGCTCCGATTATAGAGAGCCTGAGGAAGCACACAAAGTATTCTCTCAATTTATGTATACATGTTATTGCTGCAGTTTTAGAATATTAATTTAATGATTTTGCAGAGCTTATTTAGACTGCCACCTTATGGTGACGAATCCTCTTGACTATGTTGATCCACTCGCTAAAGCTGGTGCATCAGGTTTTACCTTCCATATTGAAGTAGCAAAAGGTAAATAGTATGGATTTATAAATGATTTGGGTGCTCTCATTTCTGTTTACTCGTAGTTCATTAGCTATTCCTGATGGAACTGGTAAAGCTTACCTTTGTGTTTTGCAGACAACTGGAGAGAGTTGTTCGCAACATCAAGTCTAAGGGAATGAGGCCTGGTGTATCGTTAAAGCCTGGAACTCCCATTGAAGAAGTGTTTCCATTGGTATGGAATCGTTCAACTACTTATACAATCAATATTCTAAATATCAAGCATCTTCGTTAACTGTAATCATCAGTGTATGATTTGTGTGGGGATGCTTTTATTTCTTGTTTTAATAGAAACATTTGATTGAGATAGTCATATGCTATATAGAAATAAGCGTTTGTTCATTTCAATAACCTCCAATGAAAGAACACAGAAAGTGTCGTTCTGTCATATTATGTAAATTTGATTTTTAATCTTGTCGTGCAGGTCGAGGATGAGAATCCTGTGGAAATGGTTTTGGTGATGACTGTTGAACCTGGGTTTGGGGGACAGAAGTTCATGCCCAGCATGATGGATAAGGTAACCAGAATTTCGTAAGTAGCTATACAATAAATCATTGATGATCCTGATTTGCTACATGTGTATACTTATAAGAGTTAATGAGGCTATAGCACCCTGTTTGATTTATCATTAATGTATAGGTGCGAGTGTTGAGGAAGAAGTATCCTGAGCTTGACATTGAGGTAAAGTGGTAGACTGTCTAAACTAAACCTTTCACTGTACTTATTTATAACCCGAGAGTCTGGAGTTTAAAACTGTTGCATCTAAATTCAAATCTCAATAAACATTCTTTGTGTGAAGGTTGATGGCGGTTTGGGACCTTCAACAGTAGAAGAAGCTGCCTCAGCTGGAGCAAATTGCATTGTTGCTGGCAGTTCAGTTTTTGGAGCCCCTGAACCAGCTCAAGTTATATCTCTTCTGAGAAGCAAAGTCGAGCAGGCTTCAAAAACTATCTGATCCACTCGAGTACGTATAACCACATGCCAGTCATCAACGCCAAAGGTTCACAACTTCACATCTAAATAAGTTTCCTCTGTTGTTTACAGTTATTGTATAACGAACTCAATAAGCCAACGCTTCATAAATTTTAGATGTGGTTCATGAAACTTGCTACATTTATCTTGTAAGCCAATGATTGCTCCAATGATATTTGTTCTTTAAACCAATTCCTAACATCACCAGAAAAGTTCACTCTTTTTTGAAAACGATGCATTTTAGTTGACTTGAAATGTCATTCGCAAACGATGCATTATAGATTGCTGCTCATTCGGTAACTCCGTCTAAAATCCCCCTCTGGAAAAATTGGACGCTCGACAAAATAATCTTCCAAGAGATTTTGTCCCCCTCGGACCACGCATTCTTTATCGATTTGGTCGACGAGTAGTTGATGCTTCGGGAGCAGGATCCGTAATCGCTATTACAACTGCATTCATAAGAAAAGAGTTCACTCTTGCATTTGTTGCTCTCCTTCTTTGTTGGTACAGTCGAAAACTCTCATTGATATCTATAGGATCCATTATGAAAATGAAAGAGAAGTGAGGCTCTCATTGATATGTTGTTTATATAGAATTTTGGAAGTCATCTATCTAATCTTTTGAAATCTTATCCATTGTTACATGTCTTTTCTTTACTGGACTGAAATCTATCTGAAATCTGGCACAATTATTGATGTATAAAAATGTGAAAAAAGGTATTTAAAATTATTATTTTTATTATGAATAGGACGTCCTCGTAGAAAACTATATGATATCCCTTAAAATGCTATCACTATATGATAGGACGTCCTCGTAGAAAACTTCCTCTAAAAAGATAAGAAGTTTTCTATGGGTGCTGATGCCTTACATCTAAGACGATCTTAGATGATAGAAAAGTTGGTGAGGTGGCAACTTGAAGAGAAAAATTAAAAAGTCTGACATTTTGTTTTCAATACAGAACAGTGCAGTAATTTAAAGCAAGTCTTTTGGACATAAACACATGAAATGATAAATTCAGATCGAGGAAACACATCAACTAACATTAAGAGAAGAATTTGTACGTCTTCGCGTGCATTATGATCGATCTCATGCCTCCAATAGGCGCCAAAACCATCAAAAGCACTCCCAATATGATGCAAATCTGTTCATTTTTTCAAAACAAGACATGTTTCAGAATCACATTTCATCATCATTGCAGTGATCAAAAAACTAGAACGAGTTGAAAGGAATATTTACCCAGTTGGCACACCAGGAGAGGCTCAACCTCTTCGGTTTGTACAGTTTAAGCCACATGATGCAAGGGAGCTGATATAAAACACATTCGGAAAGTCACATCTCAACGATACTTGAAAGGTTAAACTTGGGAAGAGACATTAGAACTTTAAGGCTTACGAAGTATGTTGTGGGTGCAAAGACTAATCCTCCGAAGAACCCGAGTAGGCCGCCGAAGAATGGGACAGATATGCCGATAAACATGGTAAGTACTGTTCGGAAACTGATGGTTAGAGCTTTCAAGTGATGAAACTAAGTTTGAAATGGTTATGGGAATGAGTTTTGACTTACAAACGTATATTGAGCGTGTGATGAAGCGTAGCCAGAATGAAGGGTTCCAATTTCGACGCTTTACCAAGTATGTTTCCAACATGTCGAAGACCGGCATTGCGAAGATCTGACAGAATTGATACTTATTGTTTATCCCAAAGTCTTTTCAAAGAAGAAGAAAAAAGCAATGCAGGAATGAAATGTTATAAGAAGTTAGAACCTGATAGCTTCCGATGACATGGATCACGACGAACATATTCGCAGCAGCAATGAGCCAAGCGGGTTTTCCCAAAGATATAAGGATATTGTCCTCAACTTCATTTCCAAACATATAGAATCCGACAAAGGCGACAGGGAAGTAACAAAGTGCTACAACAATGTATGCAACTATAACTCCTTTCCACATAGGTCCTTTCGAAGGCCTTTCAGGAGTAGATGGAATTGTTGCTTGAATCTCGAGTACAACGTTATGTCCGGCGAAGGCAAATGCAACATCTCCCAATGCTGTGAAGAAGTTGAATACTGCATCAGTGTTGTTCTTGGCTATACGACTGTAGTCCACATCTGCTTTAACACCTTTGTGAACTGAAGCAGTCCACGCAATGGTGGAATATCTGAGCTCAACATATCCACACAAGTTAGTACTTTCATTTAAAGGAACATCAAGATTATACAGAGGTAAAGATAGGGACTTTACGTCAAGGACATGACGGCGGCGGCCAGGGAGATTCCAGAGATGGAGTTGAAATTGGGTAAATGCGAAATTACCATATGGACAGCAGCAAAAATCATGATGAAAAAAGTAAGTTTGATATTCGGGGGCATCCGGAGCAACGGTGTTATGAAACTTCTGTAGAGATTTTCCTCCGGTAACCATGTAAATAATGCAAGTACTGACTTCAACTAGTAGTTGCTGAGGCACAACTATGTACAACCCAAGTTTCTCACCAAAGGCATGCTGGCCTAACTCGTGATATCGGTCGAATCGCTTACCTTCAACCATTTCGTGCATTTCAACCATTTGCCAAAGAGTGTACACTACGCCAAAAATATACTTTCGCGACAGGCCCAAACGAGTCGCTAATGATCTAAGTTAGTCGCTTATGGACTTTTCTGACTGACTGTTAGTCGCATATAGTAAGTCGCCAAACCCCTGTCGCCAGAGATGTTAGGTGACTAATTCTATAGTGGTAAGTCGCGTAAAAATATAAACTCATGCGACTAAATTTGTCACCTAGTCGCCTACCATTTGAGTATGATATGAGAATAACTTTTAGTGACATTTTCATAATTTGTCACATATGACTTCTAATAATTTTTTAGGAAATCAGATTGTTGTGTACATATAATGATCATCTACATTGAAATTTAATAACACATTGAAAGAGAACCTATAATTCAACAGTCACCAAATTTATAATGAGTTTACATCTGCTGCCTACTAAAGTCACCAAATTTCCCAGCCACAACAAGTTCAGCCATCACAAGGCTGCCAAAATACAACAATCATGAAACAAAATAACTATCAAATGGCCGGTGAAGCTCTTGTTAGCTTCCTTTAGAACTGAACATTCTGTTAGCCTCTTTTGGCGCTCCTTCAAGTGTACTAGGAAACCTCCTCCGAAGCACGTCATAACTCTACCATCAAAAGGAGTTTTCTGCTTTCTTTTCTCAGCTTGAGTACCTCCTGCTTGCTATCCTTGGTCTACAGTATAAGAATATCAAACTAGCTTCCAACTAAAATTCAGATTTCACCCGATTCAAACAAAATCAATCTCCAAGTTCGGCTTACCTTTTCCTTCAAACGGTGGGCTTCCATTTCACTTGTGGGAAACTCCTTTACACATGGGAGGTCTTCAAGGGATAAACTGCTAAGCTCTAATCATGGATTGGTACTCAATACTCGAATGAAGCATGAGTAATGCTTTACACAAATAATTTGGACTACATCAAAAATGGAAGTTACAAATGTAACTTTGGTTATCTCTCTTGAGACACAGTAAGTAAGCATGTTTTGGAGGGCAAATGGTTTCCCTCGGACATGTAGTGAAATTTTAGGTCCTTGAAAATTTTCAAATTCCGCTTAAAATTTTCGAATCCCGCCTAAAATTTAGATATCTTATGCGACTAACTTACTCAATATTAGTCGCAAAAAGTAAACAATTTTCTAACAATATAGATTGCAATTTTGTAATCTCCATGATACATAAAAACTTATACACGTCACTAGGATTATGTTGCTCAATGTAAGATTCGATAAAGGTTCATCTTGAAGCTGCTCATCTTTTTCACAATGTTCTATGAATTCTCTTCATATAGTCCTATCTACCAAATCAAATTTATAGCCCCAACATATATATGCTCAATTTAAAATTCAACAAGTAGAATATGTTGTTTAAAGGGAGTTAGATATGTCGTTAGGGAGATTAATAAAAGTTTATAAAGTGTTCACTAGTTGTGTTCTCATCTAAATCAACTTCAACCATTTGTATAAACTTGTACAACTCGCTGTCAATGTTACTTTCAGACCAAAAGCGACAAACTTAACGCACTCGAAAATTTTAGTCACAAAACCGACCTTTTCTGACACATTTCGTGTTGTCGCATTAAGTTTAGTCGCTTGTAACTTCATAGGCGACCAATTTACTTGTGTCGCAAAAGGTTAGTCACAAAAGGTATTAATGGCGACAAACAAATATTACGTGTCACATAAGTTAGCGCTAGCGACTAAATTTTATGCGACTTCGTCAAAATTTGTCGCTTTTCTATCATTCTGGCGTAGTGGTACAAGGTGATGATCCATGACAGAATTAGAATACAAATTCCCGGTCCCCTGAAACATATTTAAATTCTATAAGCTACAGAACAGTTTGAAAAAATTGTTCGACGGGCGAAAAGGATTTTTAAGTATGTGATACCATCCGAGCTGAACCATGGCGTATGGAAGAGAGAGCACACCAGCTCCAACCATAGCTGTAACATTGTGGAAGGCTGAGTACCACCACTTTGCATTTCTCGAACCTGTGACTGGAAGCCAGTCATCTATAGCCTTTTGTCTCTTCAACTCCTCTTCCTGTGCAAAAATTAATTTAAAATGATAAATCTAACTATTTAAATCATTATTCCATAATAATCAGATTCAGATCTCATACAGCCTACAACATCGCAATTCCGATTGACGCAATACCCACTTAGTCAATTTCAAATATACACCTCTAAAATTTATGGAAAAGCAAAAAAGATGAAAACTTTATGGTTTTTGAAACCTTAAATCAAACAAGAAGGTTACAAAACACACAACACACAATCTCGTACAATCAAGTACAGTGTCGATAAAATGAACACTGTACACAACATGTTTACTTACAGTAAGGTTCCCAGAAGCTGATACAGTCACCATGATTCTTCCAGAAGCTGATCAGAATCTGCAGGTAAAGATAATCGCCAGCTTTCAAAACTTGATCTTGAATTAGAGAAATCAATATCTAAATCAATGCAGCGACGGTTTATATTAACATTCTGTTCAGATAAAACGCAGCGTTTGATGAGTCAATAGAAAGTCATGATCAGAAACGTATTGTGAAAAATATCAAGTAACGAATTAAATGATATCTGAATTCAAATTCGATTTTTGATTTAGTTTTCAGATTCCATTAACTTCCGAAAAAGTAGAGATTCTTTACAAACGTATATTAATTAAATAATCTTGGATAAAAAATAAATCACAATTAGAGTTAATTAATTATGTGCACGATCGAAAAAGTGTCTGTTAAAATGAAACGTTAAAATATTAGTTTCTCAAAAATGGTGATCGAAATTGAAGTGGATACATTAGGATCTAAGATTCTGTTGAAAATATGTTGGAAAAGATTCTGCTACGTATATTTGTTCTGATCCATGCAACAAAATTAAGTAAAGAATCATTGTGGTATTTTATTTATTTATTGCAATTTTTCACGAGTTGGATGATTTTTATCAGATTTAGGGTTGAATTCTAGAAGGACATTAATTTTTTGTAAGACATAAAGACTTAATCTCAATCATTGGTTTAGATTAATCTAGCGGTTGATATTAAATTTACTTTTAATTAAATTTATAATGAATTAGCAAAAAACACGGGGCGGTTGGTGAATGACGGTTATTAATACTAACCATTGGATTGATAGAAATCAACGGCCGAGATGATGTCTTTCCGTCTTACACAAATTTATTGGTCCTCCTTGAACCTTTTCCATCAGATTTATTATATATAAATAAAGTTAAGATTCTACTTGTAGTTTTTATTTGAGTGACATTTAAAGTGTTAATATGTTCACAATTAATTATCATTATTCACAGCTCATCAATCTTGTTTTTAAATCACATGGTTCTTATCAAAATAAGTGAATACACCATGTGTAGTTTTATTAGTGAAGCTCTATTTAAGGAAGTATGTGCCTAACTTTTAAAGTTTGGACATTGACACACTAACTCATTATTGAGATTAAAATGACATTTCCATGTTATAAGAAACTTGTTCTTGATTTTTGTTTCACATCAAATGTAATATGCTTTTTTCCAAACAGAGGTATGTTGATGCTTAAGTCTAAGATAGTGATGTATTTTTTGATCAAACTTTAAAATAAGATATGAATCATCGGACAAACGGGACGTTTTATTTTATTAGGTATGATATATTGAATTTCAGATAAAAATATATGTATTTATTTGGGGATAGAATCAGGAAGGATAAATAATATTTGTAAGCCGTGAGGAAATAATATTAATCATTGATTTGATTAATTCGACGATTGAATTTAAAGTTAGTTTTTAATTAAACGGGCAGTTAGATTTGCAAAAAACACTGACGATTGAATTTACAGTTATATTTTATTTAAATCTCATCCATTAAATTATAAGTAATCAATAATTGAGATTGTATTTCACCATTTCTTAAATGTTTATCTTTGCTTTTTGAACTTTCCCATACTTAATTATGAGAAAGTAACACGACATAACATTAATGAGACAAAGACATAATCCATCAGTTAATTCTTAATAACTTCATAACTAATTTTGAGCCTTCTTTTTCAGGCCCATTCTTTATGAAAAGGCCTGCAAGCCCAATAGGCCTGAAAACCTCTGAATTATCCGGCCCACATACTTGTCCAGCTGAAACACAATGACGAAACTACCCTCCTCTAGAACACCGATCAAAACCCTACTTACCACTCAAGCCACACACCGCTAGGGTTTACTTCCCATTTTTCCCCAAATCGAAACCCTAATTTCGATTTCATCAATTCCATACAATCATGAGTCAACAAGCAGCCGTCAATTTCCTCACCAACATCGCGCGTGCCGCTTTCGGACTCGGCGCTGCAGCAACCGCTCTCAACTCTTCTCTCTACACCGTCGACGGAGGACAACGAGCCGTCATTTTCGATCGTTTCCGCGGAATTCTTGATGAATCGGTTGGTGAAGGAACTCATTTTCTCATTCCATGGCTACAGAAGCCTTTCATCTTCGACATCCGTACAAAGCCACACAATTTCACATCGGTTTCTGGAACTAAAGATCTGCAGATGGTGAATCTGACTCTGCGTGTGTTGGCAAGGCCGGAGCTTAGCAAGCTTCCGCAGATTTTTAAAACTCTTGGTATTGAGTATGATGAGAAAGTGCTGCCTTCAATTGGAAATGAAGTGTTGAAGGCTGTGGTAGCGCAGTTTAATGCTGATCAGTTGTTGACTGAGCGTCCTCAGGTGTCGGCTTTGGTGAGACAGAGTTTGGTGCAGCGTGCTAAGGATTTTAACATTGTGTTGGATGACGTGGCTATTACGCATTTATCGTATGGTCCGGAGTTTTCCAAGGCTGTGGAGCAGAAGCAAGTGGCGCAGCAGGAGGCGGAGAGGTCTAGGTTTGTTGTTATGAAGGCTGAGCAGGAAAGGAGAGCTGCTATTGTTAGGGCTGAAGGTGAGAGTGAGTCTGCTAAGCTTATTTCTGATGCTACTGCTGCAGCTGGAACTGGTTTGATTGAGCTTAGGAAGATTGAAGCATCAAGGGAGATTGCGGCAACTCTTGCTAGAACTCCTAATGTTGTTTACTTGCCTAACAGTAACAACATGCTCTTCGGATTGAATCCATCTATTGGTGGAGGACGTTAGAGGTACTTCTTTGGTTCTATGCTCATATGAAATAAAATATTGACATTTTAAGTATGTATCTCATTGTTTTGAACAAATTTAGTGTTGAATTTGTAGAATTTACTATTTCTATTTTTAGTCTATTCACTTCCTAGGAGAAGTAGCGGATCTCTTATTGAGGCACTGGGGTCAGATGCCCCCAGTCAAATTGAGATTATAATAAATTCATTGGGTCAAATACCTAATTAGTTTGCAATGATTAGGAAGTTGATGCCACATCCCAAATAAAACTGGTCTTATGTATTTTCTTCATTTTTAATTTTGGACGCAATCCTTAGCTAACATCAACTAAGATGTGCTAATTTGTGCTTTGATAAAGTCATATAGATAACGTGTTATCCTGTACTATTAAATTAAGAAAAACTAGTAGAAATATTAGAGCGTGTGGCAGCAACTGTAACATACAGAGCTACTTTACGCTCAAATGTTTGCGAGTGAAAGATGAATGTTGATAATTTATTCTATTTTTTTAAGTTTCAGCTACATGTTGCCCCCGGTGAAATTATTTACTGGGTGGTCACTGGCTTCGAGTCCAATACAAACTCATACTGGGTAAAATTTGACACATACCGGGTGCAGTGCTTATATTTTTGTTTACTAGTTGAAAGCTGAGGTTTTATTGTCTTGTTTGTTCATATTTTATTATGCTAATTTAAGTAAAATTGCTAAATCAGTGTATGCGGCTCGTACAGGGTTCAATTTTACATCTGTTGTTAATGGCCCTTAAGAAAATCATGACTTTTGTTTTTTTTGTAATAATAGTTATTTTCATTCAGCTGCAACTTTGATATGTGTTATAACTTGGTTCTTTTGTTACTAATGGTTTGTTTCATTATGCAGGGTTCTTCCAAAATATCAAGCATGTTCAAGTATCATAGTAACAATGCACGAAAGACTCACAATTTTATCTCGTTGCTGTGCTACCAAAGTCCATGTGGTGTCTAATTTAAGTATGAGAAGTCTCATTCAGAGAACCAGATCCAATAATGTTTTCAAGCTCTGGACTTGTTTTGTGACGGAATGAACTATTTTTTGTCTATGTATGACATGCTTGCTTATAATTCACCATTTTATTCATTATTATATTTTGCTTAAACTATCGTCTCCCCCAACTGAAAGAAACTGTGCAGATGGAAAAGAACTATTAAACTTGGTGTTTTATTTTTGACTCCGAGTTGGCAAGTCTGATGAGCTGCAAGTAGTAGTATGGTGCAACTCATAATAAAGAGCTTCGTGAGTGAAGACATGTAATTAGCAAAACATAAAACATTAATCCTTGAGGGTTTGAAAACAGTAACAAAATGCTGTTCAACAAGGTTACAGCAGTCTGCATTTGTTTCTTATTCAAAATAGGTTCTCTAAGGCACTCAAACTCGTTGGTGCTTGAAGACATCAAAGCGCTTGTGCTCCAACACTGCTCACTTGGTCGAAGCCATGTGGCTGATAAGGTCAATCACACGGGAACTGAATGGATACACATTTAATCATTATTTGACATAAGTGACAACAGGAATGTCAAAGACAGTAATTAGAGTGGTTTTGTTAAGTAAATACCTGTAACCCCATTCGTTGTCGTACCATGACACGAGCTTCACAAAGTTACCGTTCAAGGCAATTCCAGCCTTAGCATCAAAGATGCTTGACCTGCTGTCTCCTAGGAAGTCAGTTGAGACAACATCATCCTCGGTGTACCCGAGAATACCCTTCAAAGCACCCTCAGATTCCTCCCTGATCAACAGACTTACGAGTTTAGAAACCAAACAAACACAAGAATAAAACACGTGTTAAGTTGTCATTATCAAAAAAAGTCTCTCGCTACATACTTGATGGCAGCCTTGATCTCATCATAAGTAGCCGACTTCTCTAGCCTGACGGTAAGGTCAACAACTGAGACATCAACAGTGGGGACACGGAAGGCCATTCCGGTTAGCTTTCCATTCAAAGCAGGCAGCACCTTTCCAACAGCCTAGAGTTTTAAACATACAAAAACCATATCTTCAGCCGAAGAAAAACACGGTAGATTAATAGTTGTAATGTGTATATGAAGCCTGTGTCCATACCTTGGCAGCTCCGGTAGAGCTGGGGATGATGTTGAACGAGGCAGCCCTTCCACCTCTCCAGTCCTTCATAGATGGTCCATCAACTGTCTTTTGGGTGGCAGTCATAGCGTGCACAGTGGTCATCAACCCCTCAACAATTCCAAACCTGTCGTTGATAACCTTGGCCAAGGGAGCAAGACAGTTGGTAGTGCAGCTAGCATTGGAAACAATATCAATGTCGGAAGTGTATTCCTTCTCATTGACACCAACGACAAACATTGGTGCATTGCCGCTGGGAGCAGAGATGACAACCTTCTTTGCCCCACCCTATGATATAACATTTAGTATAACTTCGACATCAGATTTAACGCAAACTCAAAATTTATTACAAATATAGAGTGTGGACGAAGTACCTTCAAATGGGCAGCAGCTTTGTCCTTGTCGGTAAACACTCCAGTGGATTCGACAACGTATTCAGCCCCAACCTCACCCCATGGGATTTCTTCGGGGTTCCTAAATAACAAGTCCAAAATAAGTACTTCTAATAACCAGAAAAATACAGCCATTAAAATACCCGTAAATCGTAAGATGTAGCCAAAACAGTGAATAACTACTCGAGAATCGTAGTAGATCAAAGAGAAAACAAAGTGTACCTGTGACCGAAGACTGTGACTGGTTTGTCAGCAAAAAGAAGGGTGTTGGCATCTTTCACCTTAACTTCATGGTGCTTCCATTGACCATGAGTACTGTCATACTTGAACATGTATGTCTGCACACACACAGAAAGAATCGCCACAAAAACCAAGTCAGATCAATCTATCAAACTAACCAATATACAAATCCATAAAACTAACCATTACCAGACATCAAGTTATAAACTCACACGGCCTAATCTAAAATAGTAAATGCAGACAAAATGACATCATTTCAAACAGATTTCAGTATTTCTTGATAAGGCTGATCGAAAACATCACTTGAACACAAAAGATTGACAAGCAAAACTTAACTAAACAAAACAAAACTCGTCTACACCAATCAGATATCAAAATCACAAAAAATGAACTACTGAAACTCAAATAATACCATATAGTCAGTGTTGATGAATGGATCATTAACAGCAACAAGCTCGATGTCATCTCTCTGAAGAGCCACTCTGGCCACCAAACGACCGATCCTTCCAAATCCTACACATCCAAAACACATCAAATCTAAGATCAGAAACACAAAAAACCAACAACAACAACATACGAAATACTACTAACAAGTAACAAACAGCATACCGTTGATCCCGATCTTGATCTTGGCCATATCAAAACTGGAAAAAGCAACAAGCTTTGATCGATTAGGGAAAAGGGTAGTCGGAGAAGCACAGGAAAATGAGGAGATGAGAATGGAGAGGTTGGAGTGGAGGTGAGTTTATATACAAAGGGCGTTGATAACAAAGGAGTCGAATGCAGTAATCTGAAACATAGGGGGTGATATTGTAAATACTATATAGTTGAGGTGTCTACGAGGTTTGTGTGCTGAGATGGCATATATCTGACCGTAGATTTCGATGATTGGAAAGTCTTTTAGTGATTTTAAGGGGTATTTTTTGTTTGTTTACTTTAATAATTTATTCGAGAAATATTATAGTAAGATCGTTTGATTTTGCATTGATGAATTAAATTAAAAAGAGTAAGGTAATGTGGGTGTGGGAATGTGACCAATGCTGAAGTATGACACCATGCTAATAGGCAAGAATCTGCTCAATGGCATATAATATGAGCACAATAAATTATATAACTACAAAATGATGCATATAGTATGACAGTGCGGAGCCAGGATGAAATTTTACCAAGGTCAACGAAGGAGAATATATATATTTATAGGTTAAGTTTAATAGAGACGTTAAATTTTCATGAGACGGAAAGACTTAGTTTTGAGCGTTTATTCTGATAATCTGACGGTTGATAAAAAAGTTGATTTTTAATAAATTTGGTGATTGAATTTGCAAAAACGCTAGCTATTGAGTTTGACGGTGTATTTAGAAATTAATCTCATACGATGAATTATTAGTAATCAAGAATCTCACAGTCCTACATTTATAAAATGTTCTTCTTGATTTTACTCAATATTTAAATAAGAATATTTGAAAAATTAAATAATTGTTCTATATAATTAATAATTAACAGTAAAATTCAAAACTTGATTACTTGACAGTAATACCACGTGTGAAATTCAAATAATGCAGTAGGTACATTTACTGAATTTAGTATTTAATACTTAAATTTTATACGAATCCTAAATATCTAATTTGATCCATATTATCTTTTGATAAATTAATGGGGTCAAGTATGATTTTTAATAAGTACAATTAATAAGTAAAATATATGGATTAAACAAAAGTCAATGTGTTCAATTTACCCCTGTATTCTTAACGTAGCTCCGCCCCTGAAAGTATGATATTATTGTATATGGATGTAGGAGAAGTATCATGTGGAACCCCCCATTTCCATGTTGCACTAGATTGTGCCACATGTTTGCATTTTTGAAATGCACACGTGAAATGCACATGACAAATGCACACGTGAGTTGCACATGCTCATTAATGCGCTGGCACAATCTGGTGCGTCCAAAATGCAAATAGTAAATGCAATCAACGGATGCAAATAGGGATCTATGGATCCATGAAAAGATGGAGGTTCCACATGATACTTTCCCTATGAATGTATCTGAGTTAGTGGGGAATATCAAATGGGTCAGATTGGGGAAAAGGACATGATGGATGATGAAAGTTTGGTATGATATGGGATTGGCTGGTGAAGCACCACCACATAGCTGCTTTGGCTCACTTTGAACTGAGTAGATAATGGAATGAGGAAAGCAAAAGATGACATTGTAAAACTGATTCAAACTATCTACAAGATGTTAATACAATTATAAAAAATGTCAACTTTACTTGATATAATTTTATTCGCAACACTGAATTTCATTCACGCCTGACTTAGTAGCTATGGCTCTACATGCGGTCATTGACTCATATCAAACAGGATGACTGAATGGGTTTGAACAAGAGATGCAATCAATTGAACTAAGTCAAACTGATCTTATATGTTTGATAGGATTCCCTTTGCATACTATTTGGTTTGAGGAACATTTAAGCCAGCAGGTCAGACCCAAATCAGCCAGTTCAAATTTTATAAACATTGGCGCTGTGATGAGCTCTCCACTTGAAAAGTAGAATCTGAAAGCCACCAAATTCCTTAGAAATTCATACACTCTAGACCTATGATTAGGCATTTATTGTTTTGTATTGTGTCTCCTGTGAAGGGTCCCTACATTCATTCAAATTTCAAAAATCTTGCAGACTCTTAATTTAAGTACACTTGTTTAGAAGCACCTGAACTGAAGATCATCAGAGTTTGTGTCACAGGAATTAGCAGTGTTGTAAACTGAACTGAGGCCATGGCAGAAACTGCTCGTATCTTGCATGCATTTACTTCATCTTACAAACCTGTGCAGGTATTTTTTCAAAATATAATAACTATTTGAATGGTTGATCGGAAAAAAAGCAGGAGTGAAAATGATCTGCGACGTTCTCAGAATCCTCAAAGGCATGCACCAAATCAAAATCACCAATTATTTCAAGCCCATTTTGGTTTGGAACCGAAAAGGGAACAGAGAAAAATAGAGAGGCGAGTACTTTGCAGCAAACACTATAAAACTGGATGTCTTTTAGTTCCACCTAAAATCAATGAAAATTAATTTTTCAGAAAATCAATAAGATACTAATCAGCAAAGCCTCGAAGAGAGCACAATTCCAGACAAAAATAAAGGTACTACTAACAAAGCTCAATTTCATACATGGGTGACAACACTTAGTGCAATAACCAGCAAAGCAGACTTACCTGGAAGTTTACATTTGCAGGAGAAAGCAGCGTTACAACTTAAGAAATTGCGGCTACGCTTTTGCTTCAGTTCCAAGTCATCCCCTGATCTGCACCACCTAAGCCAAGCACTATAAATTAAGGCAAAGGTATCTCACAAATTTCATTGCATTCCTGAGACAGGTAAAATTCAGAATTTTTTTTGAGAGGAAACCTTACTTGCAGATACTTGCAGAGGAAACCTTACAGTGTAGCTTGTTGAGAAACAACGAAGCCAGAGACGGATTGATCCAGCCTCAGAGGAGAAGTGAACATTCAGGAAAGCCACAACTGCTCAGATCTTGTGAGCGGAAACGGGAAAGGCAGACTCAACGAGGTGCTGCAACATAATAAGCCAGCAGAATACAATATACATACATCGTCTTACTATGGGTTGTACTTCAGGAAATCAGCACAATGTTTTTACAGAAAATATACAATACTACAAAATGCTGAAACCCAAATGCACATTGCACACTCCACATTTCAAAATGGAACAACTGACTCCTGATAGCATTGAAGGCAAGTGAAGATAAGTGATATTTACACTAAATGTTGTACAGTGCAGCATTTTCAACCCATATGATACTAGCATACATAATTAGCCCAGAGAGGCTGAGCTAAAGTGTGATTTTGTGCAAGGTAAAAGCCACCATTTGCATAAGAGATTAACAATTTTACACATTTCCAGATCCCTTTGTGTCATCATTTTTTATGAGGGGCTCCTTTTGCTGGTTTGATTTGGGTGATGTTGGGTGCTTACGAGCAGGATATAGAACATAATGTTGAATGATGAAGAGAAGGTCAAACGAGACCGATATCTGCAAAAGACATTAAACATTTGTGTGATTAGAATGACTGAAAGCCATGCAAATCAGACGTTCAGGTGGATGGAAGACAATAAGTTTAAATTTGCTCGCATATTTATAATAATGCAATGCTGATAACTTTTACATACGTACCAGAGAGAGCAGTGTCTTCCCAATGTTGCCATAGAAGTTAACCCAAGTATCTAGATAATAGAAAAAATTTAGACGCATTTCATTTCATACATGACAGTTTTTCAAGAAATAATATATGAAGCTAAGCATACGTTGGTCAATGGACTGGGTTGCCATCTGAGCATAGTTAGCCAGCCCTCCACCTAAATCGAGAATATATTCCCTATGCTAAATCCATCGGTGCTCTTTCTTCTAAAATTCATTACTGCCTGGGGAGTGTACTTGATTATTGTCATGTGACTTGGATTGAGCTGCAAGTGGGTTCATTTGAGAACAATTACATTACAGGTGACAAATAGCTATCAATATGCACATTACTAAAGTTGGCAGAAATAGTCGAATATTTTAAATCAGAGAAAGAGAAGGGAATTAGGCGTACTTGAAAATCGAAACCAGCCAAAGCCAAGATTGGCTAGATAGGGCGATGAAGAAACATATAGCTGCCGCCAACCATACAACAGCCACAATGAAAAACGAGATCCTTGACACCTTCTGACCTCCACGCTACACGAACCATAAAAATTCAAACATTCAGCATCCCACTTTTAAAATGACTACTAAAACGAACAACAAAAATACACAACTTTTCCAAACTTACTTCATATATAGAAATCTGAAATAAGGTAAATGCTGTCAGAAGCACAGCATGAATGGAAAACGCTACGTCATTCGCAGCTACGGGAATCATCTGAATAACAAATAAGTATCAAATGTCATTGATCAAAAGTTCCAAAGATCAGAGCTTTATCAGATTTTGTACTTACAAATGTAACAAGTTTCATGAAATATGAAAAGAAGCAAACCTGATCAAACCCATACTTCTCAAAATACTGCTTCTGAACAGCTTTGCTGAAGTAAAGCGAAGCATTGTATATCAAATAAGTGCTATGCTTAGTTAGATTCAGGACCACAAAGTCGAAATTCAACCCCACAACGCTGCAATAACACAACAAGTCAATAACAACTATGATAGAGATGATTGACCCTAAACCTATCAAATGGATCAAAATCGACGTAAAGATGGGACCTTTTTCGACGAAAGTTGAGAATCACTTGTGGGTAGAAGCTGATTGACCATGAGGCGAACGCGGTCCAGCCTAGAAATTGGTAGGCGATTTGGAGCGGTAGCGAATTCCAAGACGCCATGGAAATCGGAAACTGCTCTCAATCTCTCTGTTTCTCTGTCTGCAGTAATCCGTGGGGGTCTTCTTTGTCACTTTTTAAACTTCGATCCCTAATCCGTATTTACTGTCTTACAAATAATCCAATGATATATTGACACGTGTAAATAGTTGTCATACAAATCCGTTCGGTAGTGAATGCACCCAAAAATACGGCAAGGTTCATTTCAGTTGGAGTATAGATTCGACGTTTTATCAGCAAAAACGACGTCGTGTTTTGTACGCACTATGTATCGACAAAGACTGAAGTTGCGGCAGTTGGGCTAAGGGTTCAGCTCGTTTGCTACCCACTTAAATTTTTTAGCTAATAAATTAGTGCCATGTGCACAAATCTGTGTATAAAGTTATACTTAGCATTTAATGCTGCATATAGAACAAAATTTGGTGCAGATAGGACAAAAATAAATAAAGTGCAGATTGTGAACCGTTGGCTAAGTGATCCAACGGTGTCACAAGTGGGTCGCAGAGTTCGTAAAGAAGAGCATGGGTCGTAAATGTTCCTGACTCGTTGGGCTAATGGCTCACAAGTCTTCTGAAAAGGAAAATGACCAAAGTACCCCTGACATGGTTCTCTGTTTCCATAAATGGGAGCTCAAAGAGCACAATGTATCCCTAGCTTAGCATCACTGGTATATGGAACATGATACCAAAGGGAGGGTATGTACATACAAGTGCCTACTTTGGCAAACTACATGCATGAAACAAGCAAGGATGACGATCTTTTGGTGTTCATAGGAAAGAGAATTGTTAAGTAAGAGGAGTTTATTAGTAAAGCTTTATTCTTGTCTCGATTGGACTACGGCAGATCGGGCAAGTTTGAAGACTAGGTCCGCATTCCGTGCATGTCTGAAAAAGGAAATGAGTATAGTTTAATACCAGATTTATCGGCAGGTTTGCAGCATTAGCGGATTTCATGAGTGTTGAATGATTACCTGGTGGCCGCAGCCAAAGGCCATGTTCTTTGGCTCGGTAAGACAGATGGGGCAAACCTGAAATGAGATTGTCGGAAGAAGGAAAAACTCTCAAAACGATAATAAAATCACAGATGACGCACACCAAATTTGCATCTCAAATAACAGACTAGAAGAGTGAGATAAAAAGTGTGATTTGCTAGCGTGGGAACACTTACATTGTCATAAGCACCAACACTAGGAGCAGAGGGAGTTGTCCTTGCATTATTGGTTCGGTCCTCATAGTAGGCAGGTGCTGTAGCCTTGAAACTCATTGATGGATTCGGACCGTTGAAAGAGTTTGGAACATATGCAGGTGGAGGAAGTGCAACCCTTCTGGGGAATTCACCGCTATGTGTGCTGCAGATAAATAAAAACGCAGACAAGAATCACAAATTCAATATATATATTATGATTTAATGTTGGCGTAACAAAAAATTATACAAGACGAAGGTACAATTACCCCAGTATGTCAAGCTCAATAGTTGCTTTGTACTGAGAAGGTATTTCCATCAATGCCGAGAGAGCAAATTCAGTTTCTTTGCGAGTTTGATGAGCATTTTTAGCCATTATTTCTGTGAAATTCACAAACTGAAGGAAAACTAGTCAACTTTATGTCTAGAGAGAGTCGTGGACGAGTCGGTGGTTGTAAACAAGGAACTAACCTGGAAATTGTCAAAGTCTCGCGAAGGTATGTTGTCGTCAAATTCTCTCATCATATCCCACGGTCCATCCCCAACCCCCACAAGAATAATCGACAAAGGGAATTTGCTGAACATTTAACGTGTATTAGAACCCACTTTTAAAGAAAAGAAGTCGAAAAGAAATACTTATTACGATTACTCACCTTGCTTGGACTATGGCATCAACAGTACGCTGCTCCTGAGGACTAAACTGACCATCAAGAGTATCAACACTTCTTGTTACCTGTCAAGATGTATACAAAGGATTCGTCAGTGACTTCACACGAGCTAGAATCAGTGACATATCCATGAATATGCACCTACCTGACCATCGGCAATTATCAAAAGAACATGATACTGCCCTCCAGATTGTTCAACTATTGTTGTTGCCATCTCGATGACAGGTGCAAATGACGTCGGTCCTTGCAATACAAAAGTGACGAGAGTTGAGTTACAGGCAGCCACCAGTCTGTTGTAATTTATTAACAAATTCAAACCTGAAAGGCGTATGTGAGGAACAATTTCCCGATACCGGCTCAAGACCTCCTCAAATCCATGGCATAAACGATCTTCGGGATAGAAACTGAAGACATCTTGGTCATGTGTCGATGCTGTTATAAATTTTAATAAACCTTACCGTTGTTATTATTGTTACTTCAAATTTTTGTGCTAGTTGACAATTCATATGAAAACTATCGCATACCGTCACCAAATCCATAGCAAGGGATTAAATTATCCTCATCAAAAGCGGCCAATGTTTTTCCAATGATTGAAATAGCTTGCTCATATGGATTTGGAGTGCTACCAATGTAATGTAAGCTTCTATTATTGTATGAATGCTTCCCTGCAATGCAAATTATGATCAGACGTCAGAATTCAAAGGCACTTTCTTCTATAACATATGATAAAGTTCAATAGAACAATGTGATGGATTTTGACCCTCAAATTCCTAAAATAGTGTAAAGAAGATGAGAGCTTAATAAGGCTAAACCTGTCCACTCGTTGCTCTTTGTGAAGTCTATGCCAACAATTAGATTGGATGACTCGAGACCAGCACGTGCAAGAGCTTCCGTCACCTACATTATGCCAAATTCATAAGTCAATACGAAAACATGAGTTGCATTGAAATAATAAACTGAATTCCACAGCAATACTACAGATTTTAGAATTCACATATCCAAGCCAATTATGTATCGCGAATAAATCAGACAGTAAAGCTTAAAACTGTACCTGTTCTAAGGAACTGTAGTTATCCGCAATCTTGGAAAACCTCCTATCTAACTTTTTATTATTTCTCGAAGGAGCAGCACTGCCAAAACTCTGTGAAGGTGCATATTGAGGAACTGGTTGTTGCGGATAATACTGTTGAGGTGGACCCTGATGATACGGTTGTGCAGATGACGGATAATTAGAATGAGCTTGGTGCGGCTGTGCACCTGAATCGCCACTGCTCCCGTACGCGTACTGATCCCATGCGGATGACGATGACGTTTGAGATCTGTAAGGCGGACGCTGACCAGCACTCCCTTCTTTCGAAGATGATCCTCCCATCAACCAATCAACAATCAAATCCCTCTTCGAGATCAATGACCAAACCTTAACCCCCGAAATCTACCTTTTATGTCAATTTCAACCACAAACCAACGCAAAACCAAAGTACTCAAATCCTGAAACCAATACAAATCCAACTTTGAAATCCAAAGCCCCTGCAAAACCTTCAATTCAATCCAACTCAGGAAACATATAAAACTCCAGAATCATAAAACATCAAACATTTTGATGTAGAAATTGAAATTTGACCTAGCAGGAACACTCTAGGAACTCAACAATGACCAATTCAATTTTCAACATCAACCAATACACGTACACGCAACCGCAACTTCAACACCGACTTCCCACATTGACACTCTATTTAATAAAAACAACAACAAGCACCGATTTGGAAGATGAAACCCTCCAAGACTCAACCTTTTCACAAATACTGAAACACCCAGATCGGCAATCAACCTCTACTCAAGCCACAGACGCAGTAAGATTACTAAAGGTGAGAAATTAAACCTACCCAGTTGACAAAATTGGATGAGGATAGGGAAAGATTGAATCTTTGATGCTGGATCTCACAATGTTGGAAAGTGATGATGAGGGTTGCTTTTTGTCTACTCTTTTGGTAATTGGTTTATAAATTTTTTGAGAAGAAACGTGAAGACTTTGTTGAGAAGATTTGATAATCAAGGATGCATTAATATTTGATTTTGATAAAGATTAATGAATTTTTTGGATGGAAAATTCAATATTTAGAGATAAATTTAGTCCTTTTTTAGTAGATATTACTTAACTTGAACGTGTCATGTTGACACGAATTGAGGCACATTTGATGTTGACGAGGAATGTGTATAGGTATGAATTCATTTGTGACCCGGGTGGTGCCAGATGAATTGTTATGTGAAAGATATTTTTTAGAATTTTGTTCACACGAATAAATATCAAAAATAAAAAATATTTTAATCTTTTTGAATAAATATGGATGACATTTATCAATATTTAATGATATTGATGCTTCGTTTTGTGAATGGTACTATATCTGGGTAGAGTGATGATAAGTTTTTGTAAAACAGTAGAACATAATTTCAACGGTTAAATTGATTAATTCGACATTTGAATTTAAGTTGGTTTTTAATTAAATTAAAGTTGATTGCAAAAAAAAAATCATCTATTAATTTATTAAATTTCGTCTGATAATTTATTAATAATAAACGATCGAGATTATATCTGACCGTCTCACAATACTTATACGTCTTTTTCAAACTTTTCCCATATGAGATATGACCCATTTGGTTATGGTTTGAGTATTCTTTATCCTTGCTATTTATATCAAGAGATCCAAATCAAATGAAGAGGAGTTTAATGCAACGTGACTTTGAACAAAGTGAAGTTTTACACAGAATTCAGTTGACTCCAATGTGAAAATGTCATTAGTGATGTGAATTCATTTAAGCTTACACAAAATTGTGGGTCACGCAACTTTTTATTATTCTAAAAAATTCAATATATTCGAACACGTAAACTCGAAAAATAAAAGAAATAATACTTTCCATATTTCCAACAGTTAAAATATTCTAGAAGAAGTTTACTAATAATGTGGATGTCTTTGACCTTGACCACTTGACGGAAACGTTAATTTCAAGCGACAATTAAAAAAGACATCATTAAATGAAGTTGTAAACAACATCAACTTTAATTAAATGCCAATACAACTGCAAGACAACTTCTTGACGTGGTCAACTAGAATGTTTACCTTTTTATAATGTTGATTCGTGCTGTCCTAATCGTTATTTTTAATTTTGATTTTGATAAATTATAAGTACAAATGGAAGCAATCTTCAGTAAAAAATAATCGTTAAATTAGTTTTGTAAATTTAACTGTCCAAATTAATTTAAAACTACTTTTGATTAAGGCATCTAATTAATCGAATAAAAAATACATCGTATGATATTACTAAAATTGTACTCTCCCTTGTACTATTCATATATATAATTGGTTGGGTTGGGTTTCAAATTGCCCTAAACAAAAGACAGAAATTTCAAATTGCGATATACTCAAAAGATCTCAATCTTTTATCAAATGAGTTAGTAATTTGGGATATGATTAAGAGGGACGATAAGATTTTACATGTCATAATTTTAATCATTGACTGTTGAGATTCAGGTGATTTTTAATTAAATTAGGCGGTTAGATTTGTAAAAAAATACGGACAATTGAATATTATGACTATTTTTAGATTAAATCTTATTCATTGAATTATTAATAATCAACGATCTAGATTGCATCTCACCATCTTACAAATACTTAAACATCATTCTCGAACCTTTCCCACATTAAATAGTTTGCATAGAATATTCAACTAGCCAAATCTTAACAATCCATCCATTTTATTAAACCAGAATAAGATCTCTATTTCTAATATCCAAAAATATTAATGCGAGAACTATACATAAGAATAAAAACGTTCATGTTCGAGTTGCCTTGAAAGTACTATTTCTCATATTTTGTGACAAGTTTTTCTCCTTGGGTAGAACTTGATGATTAAAGTAGATAATTACAAAATCTGAATGACTCGTTGGTAAAGGCCGATTAAGATGAACTCGTAGGGAGGGATTCCACCTCGTTGCTAAAGACAAAAAGGTCTCTGGCAGTTTAAAAAGTTCACTGGCAACATTAACAGACCGACGCATCAGAACTAACCGAATACCTTCTTCTTAACCGACATTATTTCCCGCCATTAACAACATCGTCGGCTGACCTAATCGCCGTCTCATTTCACTCTCTGACAGATCAGTCAAACTTTGAGATTGACTCCACCGATGACGTTCTTGGTCATCCCCATCGCTCAAATTTTGAAAAGGCGGCATCTTTTTCATCACTTCTGCTCAGCTTCTGCGTGTTTCGCGGTATCCGAGGTTGTAGAAATTGAACGGGATTACGCTGGAAAGTCATCTTTTCTTCAAGACAAGGATTTGTTGTGTAAAGTTCCGGGATTGGAAAATGGGCTTTTGGTTTTGGATCAGGTTGATAAAGGTAAGTTGCAGGCGGATCTTACTCTGTATAGTAAATTGATAAAAAGGTGTACTGAGACTGGGAAGGTTGATGAAGGGAGAGTTGTTCATCAGCATTTTATGGATTCTGAGTTTAGAAACAATGTTACTGTTTGCAATAGCATTTTGAATATGTATGCGAAAGGTGGGTGTTTGAATGATGCGCGCCAAGTGTTTGATAATATGTATGTGAGAGATATGGTTACTTGGACTATTATGATTACTGCATATTCGCAGAATGGTTTGGCGGAAGAAGCGCTTGTGATGTTTCCTGAAATGCTTCAGGTTGGATTGCAACCCAATCAGTTTACATTTGCTAGCTTGGTAAAAGCTGCTGCCACGAGAGCTGGGGATATAGATGGGAAGCAGATACATGGATTCTGTTTCAGGATGGGGTATTATGGGGATGTTTATGTCGGAAGTGCGCTTGTGGATATGTATGCTCGATGTGGGAGTGTGGATGAGGCTGTTTTGGTGTTTGAGGATTTGTCTATTAAGAATGAGGTTTCATGGAACTCGTTGATAGCAGGGTATGCACGGAAGAGTCAGGCTGAGCTTGGGCTCAAAATCTATAGGGATATGCAGAGGGAAGACTACAAGGCTACCAGTTTTACGTATTCTAGTATTCTATCTGCGTGCGCAAGCACGGGATCTTTGGAGCAAGGAAAATGGATTCATGCGCATTTGATTAAATCTGGGAGGCACCTTACTGGTTTTGTCAGTCACACTCTTCTTGACATGTATGGGAAATCAGGCAGCATTGAAGATGCCCAGAAAGTGTTTAATAGGTTACTCGGTAGGGATATCGTGTCTTGGAACTCATTGATCACTGCATTTGCGCAGCATGGTCTTGGAAGAGAAGCTACTAATAAGTTTGAGGTCTTACTTAGAACTAAGATTCGACCGAATAAAATCACATTCCTGTCTGTACTTACTGCTTGCAGCCACTCCGGGCTGTTGGATGAAGGACTGCGCTACTTTGAGCTAATGAAGGAATTTAATATAGAGCCAGATATCTCCCATTACGTGACAATGGTTGATCTTCTTGGTAGGGCAGGTCTTATGGATCGTGCTGAGAAGTTTATTCGAGAATTGCCTATTCAGCCTACTGCAGCAGTCTGGGGTGCTTTGCTCGGTGCTTGTCGAATGCACAAGAACGTAGAGTTGGGTGCATATGCTGCTGAGCGGGTGTTTGAGCTCGATCCGCGTGATTCTGGGCCTCACATAATATTAGCTAACATCTATGCTGCTGCAGGTAGATGGAAAGATGTTGCAAAGGTGAGGAAACTGATGAAAGAGAGTGGGGTAAAGAAGGAACCAGCTTGCAGCTGGGTGGAAATTGAGAATTCAGTCCATACATTTGTGGCAAATGATGATGCCCACCCACAACGGGAGGAGGCTCATCGCATGTGGATAAAGATCAGTGAGAAAATCAAGGAGATTGGATATGTGCCAGACACTAGTAATGTGCTTCTGCCTACAGATGACCAAGAAAGAGAAGCAAAGCTTCAATATCATAGTGAAAAACTTGCTTTAGCCTTTGCACTTCTTAAGACGTCGCCTGGATCCACTATCATGATCAAGAAGAACATACGAGTTTGCGGTGATTGCCATACAGCAATCAAACTTGTTTCTAAATTGGTGAATAGAGAAATTATTGTGAGAGACAGAAATCGTTTCCATCATTTTCGAGAGGGAGAATGCTCTTGTGGGGATTATTGGTGATCAAAGTCATCCATTGTCACTTAAATTGTACAATTCCATTTTGGAGGTAATCAGGAGAACATGAAAAGAAAGGTTAGACTGTAAAAGGAGCATTAGATGCAGCTGAAAAATCCTAGTATCTTTAACTATATCTGGACAAAGTTTGCTCAAATACTGGTGATGCTATCTCCCGATGTGTGCAGCGGACTCAGGAAGCTCGGTCTCCTGAATATAGGTGCCTATCCCTCTCTTCAAACATAATTTCCTTCATAAAATTGGGATTGCGTTTCATTCTGAATTACTCTTTGCTAGCATAGATTAGTTTCGGTGACAAACTAGTCCTAGGCTCTCTGCACTGTACATTAGTCTATTCATAACCATCTTGAACCAATTTAAGTTTCCATAATCATCCATGCATATTGGCAAATTATAGAGGCATCCAATTTTCCCAAATTGTGAGTTTTGGTTGATACCTGCTTCATTTTCCTTTACACAAACCATAGAATACTACTCAAAGTTGAAGCTTGTTGAAAATTGAAATTGGACAATATAGAGCTTCTTCACTCTTTGGCTTTTTTCATACCATTTCATTATATACATTAATACTATTCTCCACCTTTGCAGGTGTTTTGCATGTTTTAATACGGTGAATGTTGCTTTCTTGCTTCTTCTGTCTCTATCTTGTTTGGAAGTTTAGTGTTTTTATGCAGTAAGCAAACATGAGTGCGAAGAACACTGTGAATCCAACTAAAACACCTGCAACTGGTCCCATGAAGTCTGGTTCATATCCAAAGTGGTTCTTGACGTACCATTGGATTGTCGGATTTTCTACTATTCCCGGTACTTGGATTTCGTCTAGTACATCACCGTATTGTGAGACAATCAATCCGTAGACCGTCCAGGCAACTGGGCAAATCCAGTAATACCAGACCCACCATTTGGGAATTTTCTGAAATTAGTGGGAACAATACGTAATAATTTAGCTGAAGTTAGAGCAGATAAAAAAGATTATTGTGAGAGGCTCTGGTAACACGAAGCTTACTGGTCTTGGAATGAAGAAGCCAGAGAAAAGATTGAACAACGCATAAAAGGCTGCTGCAAATATGGATGCTATCTGATGGTTTGGTGTGATAGAGACAGTCAACATTCCGTAGTATGTAAAGTACATGAATGAGAAGAAGCTGATGAAGTAGAACCAGAGGAACTTTACTGCTGTCCACTCAAAACCCACCATTGCGTAAATGATGACAGTGTAATACGAAGTCTGCACTAGACAAATGGTATTTCTACTACCACCTGTTGCATCAAAAATCAATGTTATGGTGGAATTTCATTATAATGCTTCTAGACTTTGAAATTTGAAGTTGCTGCCCACCTGTGCAATGGCGTAAGGTAAAGCTGAGTACATCCCTGCTGCTCGTTCACGGTAAAACACAGTTCTTTCTATGGCTACTACTGGTTGGACAGTTGAGCAATTGTTTATTCCCACAAAAAGCACAGCAGAATACATAGCACCAATGATCATGGTTAAATCGGTGGATGTATCCCTGCAAATTAGCAAGTGCATTGGAAAAGAGTTATCAAAATTGATCTTTTTCCTTTCGATAGCCTCTTAGATTGGCATGCAACTTATTTGTACCTTTTGGCCCCTGCTCTCCAGAAGATAGTTCCAACCATCAGGGCTGCTGCTAGAGTAAAAAAGAACCTGACAATGTTGTAATTAGGGCTTCTCCAGTATGTCCACCATTGTTTCCATAGGCATGATTTAAATTGATCGACCATCGGTTGAGAGTATTGGGTTGTGAAATACAGGTCTTTTAATCCCGGTGGCGGTGTGCTCAAGTCCTTCACTAATGCCTTGTTTCGCCTGTTGAATCCAATAACTCAAAGAATGAGAACTCTGGATCTTCTCATGCTCATCTCTCAGTTTACAAAGAACTTACTGATGCAAGGCTGATGATTTGTAGTGCTCCGCAAAATCCATCTCTAGTCGCACTTCAACTGCAACTGAGCTCACTTCCAACATCCATGTGGCTGGGTTGTATTTTTCTTTTATCTTGGAACTCCAGGGATCGCCTGCATTTAAGGTCCAGTTATATCTTGATTTCTGAGTTCTGAGTTCTGACAATTTCGTTGTTTAAGAATGACATATCTCACTAAATAGCACATACCTCAAAGTATTCAATGATCTTCTGAGAATTACGACCCAGTGGACCAGAATAAATCACTTGGCCTCCTCTTTTCATCAACAGTAGCTGTTTGAGGTCTTATTATCAGAAGAGAAGAAAATAAGGAGTTCATGGAAAGATATTTGGTGTCTTTTGTTTTACCTCATCAAATGCTTCGAATATATCAATGCTAGGCTGATGAATTGTGCACACCACTGTTCTTCCTGTGTCTACTGTGTTTCTTACAGTTCTCATAACGATTGCAGCTGCTCTTGCATCAAGACCAGAAGTCGGTTCATCCATGAATATGATAGAAGGATTAGCAACAAGCTCAACGGCTATTGTCAGCCTCTTCCTTTGCTCAGTTGATAGACCTGTAAGTCCTGGAAGCCCAACTAAAGCATCCTTCAAGTTGACAAGCTCAACCAGTTCCATCACCTGATAGACGAAGACCTGGCAGCAAATACAGCTGCAGTTAGTCATGGTTCTTTTACATCATTTTTTCAGGGATAAGCTGATAAGGTTAAATCATTCTGTTTCTTACCATCTTTTCATTATTGGAGACTTCTTTGGGCAGCCTCAGAAAAGCTGAGTAGATCAAGGATTCATGAATGGTGACCTGTGGGGAGTGAATATCATTTTGCTCGCAGTAGCCAGCAATTCTTGCAAAGGTCTCCTGCACTTTGGGGTATCCCGCGATTCTGATGTCTCCTTCTATGTAACCACCTGTTTTCCGTCCTGCCAAGACATCCATCAACGTTGTCTTTCCAGCGCCACTGACTCCCATAAGTGCTGTGAGCACTCCAGGCCTGAATGTACTAGTTACTTCTCGGAGTAGTTGTAGCCTATCTTCTGTGACTCCCTGCTCCTTCATTTCCTGTTTAAGTTAAATGGAAGTACGTAAATGATCATCGAGCTTTGGTAAAATTATAGGGAGAAGAAGACAAAGTGATACAGAGGTGGTAGAGGACTTACTGGGGGCATATCTACGTAGTAATTTATGCTGTCGAAGGACATGGCGAGTGGATTAAATGGCAAAATCATTCCTCTCTTGGGAGATCCTTTGACCTCAGAATTGACTGATGGAGTGAGTCTTTGAAATGTCATTTCTCCTGCAAGAAATTGAAGCTTTTAGTCCATGCAACTACTTCGGTGAAAATGAAATAACTTTTTATGGATCTATCTTACTTGCATTCTTTACATTGGCTGCTGATGAGGATGTTCGGAGTCTTGGATTTTTGGAAGCTTCCTGGTCCGCTTCCATATCTGCTGCAGTTTCTTTCGATATTACAGCTTGTGGCTTTCCAGGAGCTAATAAGAACAATTAATGCAAAATGTTAGTCTTGTTGACATTTGCTAACTGACGCAAGAAAACTACAATCTGCAACTTACCACTCAGATAAGTGAGTGCTAATGTGAAGAGAACATTGAACAAAACTGTGAACCCAAGAAGAGCCGCGCAACCAATCCAAAACCAGTTTTCATTAGGGGAAACATCGACCATCTTTAGAACAGCAAAGCCCAATGGCGTTACACCATCGACAGCCTGATATCACGCCATAACTTCGGTAAGCACCCATCCATAATTTGATTTTTATTCAGTGTTTTTAACATGAAATCAGATTATATTGTGAATAGACTGTATACCAGTTTGCTCATCCATCTAGGGGCAAAAAACTCATTTACTGCTAGAGCATTGAAGCTGTATGTCATAGGTGAAATCCAGCTGCCCCATATCCACCATTTTGGGATTTGACCTGCGATATAAGAGTAAATCAGTGGCATCTCTTAGCCATACAGTTAGAATAAAGGATCTACTTTTTGCACAAACTTAATTTTTTGTTGTAACTTAGGTACAGCCTGCACACTCACCTCGAGGAATGATGAAACCTCCAAGCAGGAACACGAGGAGGAGCATCAGTGCTCCACCAGTGTTTGAGATGATCATAGTTCTGCAGACTCCAGCAATAAACCTAAACATAGAAGAAGCCATTTGCTGAATCAAGAAAACCAGCAGCAGCTGCTTGAAGAATCTGCGCATAGGTATGTTAATGTTATTTGTTTTCCTCAAAGGCTGAGTTCAAATATTCAATGTTACTCTACAAATGCCAATTATCAGCACCTGCTGGCCTCTGGTGCAAATCCAATGGTGTAGTAAGAAATAATCATCCAGACAACTGACTCAAATATTGTTATAGGGATACGGAGGAGCCATGTTGGGATTGTATATGCCCAAGCAGGATGGAGAAGAAGACTCCGGTGTTTGTAAAACACAGGAAGCCTTGTGATGGCCTGAGGGAGCTCGGCAAAGCCATTAAACATGTTGATCACCATCGCAAACACAAGAGCTCCAATGTACAATCCGGCATCCCTTCATTCCTGCTGTTCATTCGGGTCCTTAGAAATACAGTCGATGCTATGATTGCAGTAAGGATAAGCTGTACTGTCTTGAAGACGTAGAAGAAAGAGTTTCGTTTTATCAACATCCATTCTTTGTCAAAGCAAGCCCTGATCAGCTCCATTTTTGGAACAGAGTATATGGTGTATGTAAGAGCAGCTTTGTGGCTACGAGACTTTTCGTACGGCACAGAGAGCTCATTGTTCAGTCGCCTCCCTACATGGAATTGTTTGAACTTGGCGGAAAATTCAGAGACGGGTATGTATCTGTATGGTTTTCTTCTGTCCGCCCAATACTGCTCTTGATCTTTCCTTGAAGTCACCTATGCATAGTGTTTTTACAAATTAGTCATTATCAAAACACCACATTTTTTGAACTGTAAAGATGCGTGACCCTTTTTTGCAGTTCATTTTTATGAATTGTACCTCTTGTAGGAAGTCAGCAGTACCCTTTCTCTCCGGACTCTTGAATCCACAACTTTCAAAAAACTGGACAACATTCTCTCGCGGGCCTTCATAGACTATCTGACCCTCAGATAGGAGAATAATGTCATCAAAAAGATCGAAGGTCTCAGGAGCTGGTTGCAGCAGGGAAATAAGGATAGTTGCCTCAGTTAAGTGGACTATTTGTTGCAAGCATCTTGACTATTTGAAATGTGTGGAGCTGTCTAGCCCAGTCGATATCTCATCCATGAAAAGGGTTTTTGTTGGCCCAACGATCATCTCTCCTGGAATTGCATTGTATGCATATCAGGTCCCAAGGTTAGTTGATTGACCCATTTTCACTAATAGTAATTTTAACAATTCTATTACAAAAAAACTTCAGAAGCTACTCAGCTGTAGACTCAAATACAAAATGGCCTTCAATATAGGAGGTCCGAAGTCGAGACTGACTAAAAGATTCCCTAGTAAATTTCATATACTTCTGTATAATATATCCTTATAAAACTTACTGGCAAGTTTATTATGAAATTGACAGTTTGCTGATAACGATCCATACGATAACGACCTATTGCCTGTTTGGGGGTGGAGACTGATGGAGTTAGTGCAAATGAGGAAACAGGTTAAATGAACAAGTCTTCCACCTTGTCGACCAAAGCACCCATAAAAAGAGGGAAAAAGCCTACTTTGGGTAAGATTTTTTTTATACATAATGATTCAGTCTTATGGAGAAGTAGCCCCTTTCCATTTTTGCACTTTTTAACTTGGTGATAATTATTTAGCTTTAACACTTAAAAATGTCAATAAGATGGGAAGTTACTCATGCATTTAGCAACAAATTGTAGGATCTAAACCTGTAGTGACTCGCTTTTTTTGGCCACCGGATATTCCTCGTTGCATATCATTCCCGACAATGGTATCTTGACAGATATCAAGCCCCAGCAACTGTTCCATTCAACATGAATGGTTGCTCAAATTAAATTATGAAAGCAAAGTTTGAAACAAGGTAAGAGATGATTAACTAGGCCTATAAATTCAACACATCTTAGACTTCTACTGGACAAGCATTTGATCCAATACAAACAAAATAAGCTTTTTGTTTATCAAAGGCTGGTCGATGAATATGCCCCGCCCCTATTTCACAACTACGTGAATCTATAGTTATGTTGGAGTTGACGTTGTTGATATTAACTACTTAATTAGGCCCCAGTTGTTGGTGTGATTTGATGAGTTTGTATACTTACTCTTAGAGTGTAATCTGTAATCAGACTGCTCTCAGCTCCTTCCATTGCTGTCGCCTAAAAGACAATTCAACTGCTGATTAATTTACACGAATTATAAAATTAATGTACGTGTAGGTATTTTAGTTTTCTTCTAAATTGACTGTTTTCATTAAATTTTATTATTACCTTCATGAAAAGATCTAATTCGGGGTCAGGGAAAATGCCTTCATTTTTCTCTCTTCTTGCTAGCTCTTCCATAAGTTCTGTATGTGCATCATGCATATAGTTATTAACTAGGGGTGCATAATAAAACTATCATTTGCAGGAAGCAACAAGGTGTTTGGCTAATTACCATATCTGGGCCAACTCCTTGGCACCTGGCAGAGAAGTCCAGAGTCTCTTTTACTGTCATTTCTCCAACATGAATGTCATTTTGGCTGATGTATGCAGAGGTTTTCTGCGGCACAAACTCATCAAGCTTGTGTCCGTTGTAAGTCACTTCTCCCTTAACCTGTAATCAAGTTTATTTGAGTGTCTTTAACCTGTCGTAATTCGTTAACTTTGTGCCAATAATTTTATACTTTTGAAATAAATATTAAAACTATTGAAACTTGAAAGTTACATTTAAGCTTGGGTCCAATTTTCCTGCAAGAGCCAACAAAAGTGTTGATTTCCCAGAGGATGGTGGTCCAAGTAAAAGAGTCATTCTGCATCATAAACATTTTCTTTATTGAACTGACTAATTTGTCGTTACCTTTTCAGTTAATATTGGTAAAAAGAGGAAAAGCATGATCAAGCGACCAAGACAAAGAATACTACCTTGATGGTTTAATAATCCCAGAGGCATTTTTGAGAATTTGAACTTTGTCCTTTTGGCAAAACTCAATCCTACCGTGCCAAGGACTGACTCCACAATGTTTCTTGCTGCATTTGGTAGAGTTGGAAGTGCTCGATTTCCCACGTAACAATCTGCCTCAATTGTTAGATTCTCAAATCTAACCTCAACCGTCGGAAGAGCAATTCCCACCCTTTAAAAATATTCGAACTTTGTTAAGGCATATACAGATTCTCAGAAAACAAACGTTGGGCTTTTTTAGGAAAAGGGAAATGTATACTTGTCGATTCTGTTGCGGAATCTCTTCAGGTACTTCTCATTATCCTCTTCAGCAACCTTAAACAACTTCTCAATAAACTGTTGCCTGTCGTTGCCATCAAGTTTTCTAACATCAACTTGTTTAGGACCAACTTTAACGTTTCCTGCTGCTTTATCTTCAAAAGAGTTCATGATGCTTGTCCTCAGGCGATCATAAGTTGGCAGTCTTTCAATCGCAGCCCATTTCAAGGCTTCCTCGTCCTCCTCAATTCTAGTACTCGTTGACCTTGTTGAACTTGGAAACGCATAATCCTCCATTCTCCATGTAGCCCTGCTTATACTTCTGCTCATGTTCCGAGACATTGAAAGCGGCCTTCCTGCACTGCTCCGTGACTTCTCCATATAGCCGTGCCTGACAGGTAACTCAAATATTATACTGCTTACGACTGATGTCGAGAGAAGTTAACTTCATACATATTTTTCAAGTTAGTCGTGTACTGAGAGGTGATTGCTTACTTGTTGGTTTTACAGGCTACAGTTGGTGGCCGGAAGGCCCCGGCTAATTTGTTATGACAATGGAGGATGTAGAAATGGAAATGGCAGAGCTGACAAGGTTAGCAGAGGTTTATATAATTTTTTTGAATGTGGTAAGCTTGAAGTACAAAAAATATAATCAAGTATGAATTAGGCACATAACCACTAGGGTGGTGGCCTAGTGGTTGGCAAGGAGTCTTCATAAACTCCTTGTCCTAAAGGTCATGGGTTCAATCCATGGCCTCACCAATTATTCTTGCCTTGAAGGAGGCCTTTCCTATTCCCTTTCCTACTCCCCATGTGGTGGAGTCTTTTCTATGTAATAGTTTCGGTTGGAGGTCATGTAATGGTTTAGTTTCGAATGAAGGTCATGTAATTGATTGTTCATGTAATGGTATAGTTTCGATAGTGATTTGTAATGCTCGAATTGAGCTTGTAATGTACCCAATGTAATCAAAAAAAAAAAAGTATGAATTAGGCATTTGGTGATTATAGTTGTTTATTGTGGGAGTAGGTAACCTTGATTGGTCTCCATGAACATAATTTTAATCGTCAAAAATGATTTAATTGGTGGAATGGATCAAATTCTTTCAGTTTAATGATGCTTAATTTATTTTTAATTCTAGCCTTAAGAAAAATTCCTGATTTTCCTGTATCAAATTCTGTTACCAAAGAAAAGCACAAATACAAGCATAATATGTTGGTGAAAAAATATTTAATCCCTTGCACTGATAGGTAATGGGTGTGTAAAGGCTGCATTGCTATAAAATACAGTTATATGCCTGTTCTAACAAATGTAAAATATGATATAATTAAGAAGAGAAAAAAACGATTGGACTAAAATTAAGATATTGAATTATTAAGATGACAATTTTTTTGTAGAGACAAGACGACAACTTGAATGAGATGGTGTTTGGTCACCAACAACTGATCTCACGTGGCAGCGGCATGCCAATCTGGGTAGCTAGCTGAGACTTTGGATGAAAACCATCATTTCTGGTAATATTTTGGAACTTTCTTCATCTACCTCAGAGGGCATTAATGGAGTAAATGCATGTCTGATGAAAATCATATAATGTAAACTTATTGAAATATTATTTACATAAGTCTATCAATTATGTTCCCAACGTAATTTGCAGGGCGAGTAGTATGCATAATACACACCGGGACAGATACGTATATCTAGAAATTCCAATTTAGCAAAGATCATGACGGCCTTCCTAGTTGATTTAATACTAATTTGTGTTATTATGACTGATTCCTTAATGGTTTATATGTACATTAATCTGTTGGTTAGCAGTTAAGCTTGAACTGTTCGTTGTTGCTAAGATTCTTTATGTCAAGTAGGCTCACCAGTGCACTCATAAACAATGAATTAGTGTCGTTGCATATGATTATGATGGGGTGACTTATTCGTTTAAGACCTACTCAGCCCTGCAGAGTCTGTTTCTAGAGATTTCTCTGGTGGAGGACATATGTTGAAGGATCCTTCTCTGGAAAAGCAGCAGAAGATGAATGTGAGCGAGAAACATCACAAGATGTCAAGAGGTAAACAGATATTACTGGCCAGGCAATCTTATCTATGGAATTTTAAGATAATTCATTTAGCGTTTCACTGGGCAGGCATTGCATTGAATATGGCCAGTAAGGTTAGTAAATAAATTGGCAATGGACAATGACGTACTTCATTTGTGCATGTGGAAGCTTATTTGATAGTTTCTTAATTGTCTCAAAAAAACAAGAACATAGATAAGACGACTGGCCAGTGGGCAGAAGGTTCCTAATGAATTGAACCAACTTGGTATTTATAATTACAAAGAAGAGAATAAAATATATCTTGAGATGGCGGAGACTAATAATACATGTATTAATCAAATTATAAGTATCTTAGAAGAACAAACATTGAGAGTTGTCTTATATTTGTTATAAATAAGTCTTGAAATATCTTGACTTTTCATTTCTTCTTTAATATTCACAAATAATATATGTGTATTTTTGTAGGAACGAGAATACACATTTGTTTTCAGGGCTTCTAAAACATGACCGACTGAAACAATGCTGCATAAAAAGGCGCATGAAATCGGAAGTACTCAGGTATGTGATACAGTCAGTTACAAGGAATCGTTACTTTCAGTCTTGATAAAATATAGTAAAGATTGAGTATGAAAAGCTTGTTAGGTATTTGTTTCATTGATAAATTGCTGTCTGAGCCTGTGAGGTCAAAATTTTGTACCATATAATAATTAAGTCATTGCAATTTATTTCTTGAGCAAACTGTAGCTGCTTGGTCTCTGATATGTGATATGTCTACGATATGTATTGATTACTGATACCAGGACAGTTTAGTTGAACAAGGTTGATCATTCCTAGGTTGTTTTGCATATGTAGTTGCAAAATACACAAATTCTGTATGACTTGATATTTATGTAACGTTCTGCGTCGTGATTATGAATTGTTTATCCCATGTCATGTTTGTGTGGCTAAGGAGCACATCAATCACCTATTTTGTCACTAATAATTCTTATTTTTGATTCAATATAGGCTGTATCGCCGTGATGACCTCTATGATGGTGTATGGAGACTCGAAATATCACCTGAATATTGAAGTAAGTGCTAAATTGTGCCGTGTTAACAACAAGAGGAAAATGACCTTAACAGCATCCTAAATGGCATATCTTTCTTTGACTATTGTTTGTCAAGACATGGAAGAAAAGAAAGTCACATTTGAAGAGAGGTTGATGAAGTCCATATTTAGACATTGAAGGAGTCTCCAAGAGGTAAGTGGTTTGTTGAAATGCAACAAAGCAGCTTGAAAATAAATGACAATTTTTTTTTTTTCGATAGCGGTTATATTGGGTACAATTTATAGAGATCGTATACATGATATCTATTCTAATCATTTGAAGCTCTGGTCACAGCAACGGACATCCAACACACAATCGACAGCATCAAGCATGCATGTCTCTTCCGCATAGATGAAGAACGACCCTCCAAGAGAACAACTAGAATACAGGCAAAGAGCCTCCACGCATGGGTGGAGGGGGCGAAGAGCCTCCATGCACGAGGCAGGAGGAAGGCAACAGCCTCCCACAAGGGAGGATTGAATAAATGGTGAGGCCAGAGATCGAACCCTTGACCTGAGGATTCTTTGTCAGAATCCCCACCATCAGGCTACCACCCCTGATGGCATAAATGACAATTTTAAATTATGTAAAATTCATTTAAATCGTTTGGCAACAAAACGGCAGCGTTTCGTACACTCAAGAACAAAGTGAGGACAGTTGCGAAGGACGATAACAGAAGCAGCCTCATCTCCGGCGGCTTCCGTTAAAACCATGGCCGCAACGATTCCCTCAAGCCACGGCTTCCTCTTCAAACGCCTCAACTCAAATCCATACCTCAAAGCACGCGCTTCATTTTCTCTAATCACCGCTTCGTCTCCATCACACTCCTCACCGTCGACTCAGCAAAATCCACAAAACGACGACGTCGTAGAGACCGAACTCAAGCAACCGGTCAATGCGCAGCAGTCTTACTTTCCGAAGAAGAATCAGACGCTTGAACTCGTATGCGAATCGCTAGCGTTTAAAGGTAAGGGTTTGTGTAAAGTCACTCAAACTGGTTACGTCGTTTTGTGCGACCGTGCGTTGCCTGGTGAGCGTTTTGTAGGTAGAGTTAGCAAGAAAAAGGAAGAAAGGCAACTACTCGAGGTTTTTTTCGCTAAAGTTGATTTGTTTTTGTTTTGATTTCTTTGTATTGTGTGTGATTTATGTTAATTTTGAGGCGTTGGATTGAGTTTGTAGGTGGTGAAATTGAAGACGTTGAGTCCGCCATTTGATATGGTGGATGCGCCGTGTGAGTATGCTTCGGTGTGTGGAGGATGTAAGACGCAGAATTTGGCGTATGAGGCGCAGTTGAGGTATAAAGAGGAGCAAGTTCGTGATTTGATGATACATGTTGGGAAGTTTCCGAGGAGTGGAGTGATGAAGCCGATTGTTGGATGTGATATTCAGTACCATTATAGAAATAAGGTTTGTCCGTGATTCTGAATGTTTTGTTGGTTGATGGTACAATACAAGCATCCTCTGGTTGTTCCTTATCACAAATTCACTTTATTTGTTGACTATAATAATATTATTGATGGAACATTTGCTGATGAATATTAATGCATCATCTTGGCAGATGGAATTTTCATTTGCAACTCAAAAATGGTTGCCTGTAGAGCAACTGTCGGAAAAACAAGAAGGTCTAGATGCATACGCCTTAGGTTTGCACGCTCCTGGATTTTTTGACAAGGTGCTAAATGTCGAGAAGTGCTTATTGCAAAGTCACCCTGCCAATACGGTAAGCTGATGTATGATTCTGGGGATTGATTCACAGTGTAGCAAAGATATAGGGGCAGTACACTTGGGATTACACAACATTTTTCTCTGCAACTGAATATACATGTAATCTTAATGAAGCTAACATTATAAAATGTTGTCATACCCAACTAGTTATTTATTTATTTGTAAAACTTCTCAACAAAAGAGAGTAAACTATGATTTGTCTTTTGTGTAAAACTTCTCAACAAAGAGAGTAAAGTATGATTTCTTGTACTGCCTTCTGTTTTCTTTCATGGCCTGCAGTAAAAGCATCAATGTATGCCCCACTGTAACCTATCTCACATTTTAGATCTCTCCTTACAGATACTGAAAACAATACAAGATTGTTGGACGGATCCATCCTTAGGCCTTTCACCATATAATGTTCACACTCATGCTGGGTTTCTGAAACATCTTATGATACGAACTGGGAGGTATGTTAGTTTCATATTCCCGAACCCTTTGAGAGAATACTCAACCGGGCTACTGCTACTTACAAGGTAAATTTCAGTGATTTAGAAACTGGAATGCCTGAGATTATGGTGAATTTTGTGACTTCCTCCTACAAACCAGAGCTTCTGCATCCGCTTGTCCAGAAAATACTACCTATCCCTGAAGTGGTAAGGAAGATTGAAATTTTAAGCCACTGTCTTTTTTTTCAATTGTTTTCTCTTTGCTATAATGATTAATTTGTACCGTTCTTTGCTAACGGTATACATCTAAGCATCACAACCTCTGTTTGTATAGGCAAGCATTGTGAATAACGTGAACACGTCTGTTGGGAACACTTCAATTGGAGAAAAAGAATACACTTTGCATGGGAAGTCTGTTATTTCGGAGAAATTGAGGGGACTTACGTTTCAAATTTCAGCTAATTCTTTCTTCCAGACAAATACACATCAGGTACAGTGTCAGCCTGAAAAAGAATATGACATTTACTCTGTAGCGTTTCGACATTGGATATTCTTAGGATATGTTAAGACATGGAAACCATTCATAGGCCACTCATTAGCTTTGTACGCGTCGCGCTCTTAGAGTTCAGTGAAGTGAATGGCAAAATTCCAGCTCACGTAAGTAGAAATATATGACTTTTTATTGAGGTGACTTCTTAGTGAGACTTAAAAGTCTGTTGATTCGTATGTTGGGCTTGAACAGGGATATATTTTTTATTGAATCATAGCTTTAGTCCTGTCCAAACTAAATAAAAAACTAGAGAGATGTTGGGGGAAGGAGGAATATGATAAAAATAAAAATAAGTTAAACCTTATATACCGAGGTTCAGATAATCAATTTTAGAGACTTGTCAATTGTCATTCTACAGGCAGAGGTTCTTTACAAACTTATAGAAGAATGTTCTGGTCTCAAAGGAGATGGTTCAGAAATAGTCCTTGATCTTTTCTGCGGGACTGGCACAATTGGGTTGACTCTTGCTAGTAGGTAAACTGTAAGCTTCTTGGCAATAAATTTTATATCCTGAATCATATTTTTTAAAATTAGTAATGCTTAAACATCCCTGTAATATAATGTGCAACTATGACAAAATAACAACTTCAAGTTGAAAATATGATCCCAACTCTTCTAATTGCTGACATCTCTTTAGGGCTAAACATGTTTATGGGTATGAAGTAGTCCCGCAAGCCATCTCAGATGCTCGTCTTAATGCAAAGCTTAATGGTATTGAAAATGCCACATTTGTGCAAGGAGATCTCAATAAAATTGATGAAAACTTTGGCAATAATTTCCCAAAGCCTGACATTGTCATATCAGGTAAAGTTTATTGTTTGATAATTAGTTTGTATTTTGTATGCGTCGATACGTATTTCATTCTCAAAGGTATCTTATTTCGCAGATCCAAACCGACCTGGAATGCACTTGAAGTTGATAAAGTTCCTTCTGCAACTAAAAGCCCAGCGTGTCGTCTATGTATCCTGCAATCCCGCTACATGTGCACGTGATCTTGATTACCTATGTCATGGCTTTGTAAGTAAATGAATTATATTTTTGATGTTTTCTGAAACATTGTTTCCTTTTTTTAACGATTGCTATTGTGCTACAACTCTGTAGGCGGAAAAGAAATTAGAGGGCTGTTACAAACTCTGTAGTGTTCAACCAGTGGATATGTTTCCTCACACTCCACACATTGAGTGTGTTTGCTTGCTTGAACTCCGTTAGCTTACATCAACCGCAGAAATTGCGTGTATTCTATTTATGGCTCTGCCGGCATTGCTTCCACTCAGCCTGTCTTGCCATCGTTAAGCCTTGAGAAATGTTAGCCATTTGAGTGCAAGAGAGTGTCAACTTGAACCACCATTGTTTCTCCACATACAGAAGTGATGCAAATGGTTCTGTTTACCTCAGTTTTGATAAATTTTGTAATATTTTTTAATGTTGCGGAAAATGTTAACATAACAACATTGTTTGGGAAATGTAACAAAATATTTCAGTTTAGTCATTCACAGTACTCAAGACCGAAGTTGAACAGGTGAATGTAATATGTGCCTAAAATTGCCACTAATAAATTCTTTTAGCAGGTAAATGTTGTCTATATGCTCAAGAACAAATTATCCCAAATCGAAAAGGGTGCATGATCTTGTACGCATTGATAAGCAACGAAAGAGTAGATTCTACGGATTGTTTCGTTGCCAAAAAATCTTTAAATAATTTAGAAACGAGAGAGTTGATGCTAAAGCAAGTTCTGTCAGTAAAATAGTTCCAACTCGATGAGATTAGCCAAAAGTAAAAAACAAAACTTCCTGGGTTTCTAGTAAAAAATTCATAAATACATCTGATAACTTTGATGGGAAAAGGAACGACTCATGTTAGGGTAAACACATCTGATATTCGTAAACAAGTCATTTAAGGCTCTATGAAAAAAGGGAAATAGGAGGTTACAAGTTGGGAGTAGATTCAGCTCTAATGAATTGCTTCAAAACAGCCTTGTCTCATCGATCTGCTTCTTCTCTTCAGCATTTGTCGGTTTAATTTTCCTTTTCTCGTCCAAAATCCACTTGAACAATTCTCGCTGGTGTTCAACAGGCAATGTGGCACGGACGATTTGAGATGTTGTGATGGCTGAAGAAAGTGCTGTTTGTTCAGCAATGGCAGATGCCTGAGTAGAAGGTGCAGGGGCTACAGCAGGTGTTGAAATTTCAGTGATAGGATGAGCTAAGTTGGAGACTGAATCAGTAGCCGCGACAGTTTCTTCTTCCTCAGCAGCGCTTTGCTTTTTGATCCTCTTGTAAAGATAAGCTACAAGAAATGTAACATCCATAAATACGAAGATATACAAATATATGAAGAATTTTTATTACCATATTACGCCTTAACAAAAAAACAACCTAAAATTACAGATCAAATAGCTTGTGATTACTATATGAATTGAGCAATTTTTCTTAAAAAAAATTGTTCAGTTATATTCATGTTTCAGAAGGATGGTACTACGTCTCTCAAATTCCATACAATCCATGGAATCATCTGGTGTCTGTTGTTGAGGAAAATCATACACGTGCAGCTAGAATGCATTAAAATACAACAAATGAGATCAAGGAATTTAGAATAACCTCCATAAGCTAGATTGACAGTCAGAAGAAGCGGCCACAAATATTTATACCGCCTGAAAAATGATTCTTTGACAGGGGTTGAGGGTGGAGGAGTAGATGATGCTGATGGAGGGGGAGGGGGAGGCGCATATGCTCTCTGTGGAGAAAAGTCCTTTGAAGCATTCCCTTCAGCTTGATTTATTTTACCTGCTCAGCGCACATGAAATCAGTTAGTACCCTTCCACCATTCACACACATACAAAAAGACAACATATAAGTACACACATTCACGAAACAGTTGTATCTTTATCATCATATATATCGATAGCACCTGATTTCACTTGCAAAAAATGCAGTCGTAAAACCAAATAATTTTTATCAAACATTTAAAGGGCAAGATTATAAGTGTGACATTTTGTCGAACAGTTGGCGGACAGATTTCAAATTTGATCCTTATACACAAAAAAACAGACTTTATCCGCCTATACCCAACCTCAGTCCAGTAGCTCTAAACAAAAAGATCATCAAACCAAAAACATCAAACACTTCACAACCGGTGAATAAAGATTCTACCTTTCTTAGGTTTGCGAATGAAAAGCTTCGGGGATTCGTTTTCGCTCATTGGGACGAAGAAGTGAATCACACTCTGCTCCGATATGATAACGGAAGTGAATGAAATACGCGCCCGATCGGGAAGACGTAGCTGCGTTTTGAAATGTCAGCACAGTTTAAAGCTTCAGCTCTGACTTGATACCCAAGTTAACAAACTACATTTTTCTACTTAAAATGATAAATAATTAATAATATGAAATTAGGATAAGGTTTTAGTTGGATAATTAAGTTTTAGTGAAAAAGAAAGAAATTATTTCAACGGTTAATTAATATTAATTTGACAGTTGTTAATAATCGTCAATCCCAAATCACACGTATTTTTTATAAATTTAAAAGTCTAATTTAATTAAAAATAATTTAATTTCAACAGTAAGATTCATCAAATCAATAGTTATAATTGCGTCATCCGTCTTACAAATATTTACCGTCCCTTCCGATCCAAACCCTAAATTTGACTTGTTATGTTTAACTAACAGGGTATGATCTATTGATCATCTATTTGGTATCTTATTGCAAAGGTTGACGAATTAAACTGAGCCACGAAAAGAATAATTTTTTTAAGAAAAAGTATAAATGATAACTAAACCAAAGCAAGAAAAAAACAAAATGAAACTTATCAAAATTCTTACTCATTCCACATCTCAAATTCTCATTCAAAAATGTCATTCCAAGACAACTAAAATCAGTTGTAGTCTTGGTAAAAACATGTCTGTCTCTCCTTCCATTTCGCTCCATCACAAATCCCTCTTCACTCCCATACCTCAAAAAAACCCTTCCATCTCAAAATATATAAACTCTCAAATTGGCAAAGACACATCATAACCAAAAATTTCTCATGCACCTTCAACAATCCCCAGCCTTCGGCAACGCCACCGGCTTCTCTTCCTCCTCTCCTCATTTCCTTAAAAATATGAACCCCAAAGACAATATCAACAACAGCATTGTCCTTCCTAGGATTAAGAACAATTCTACTACCACTCAAGCTTGTGCTGCTTGTAAGTACCAACGTAGAAAATGTGAGCCTAATTGCATACTCTCACCTTACTTCCCTCATAATCGTCAAGCACAGTTTTTAAACGCGCATAAATTGTTCGGAGTGAGTAACATTACGAAGATTATACGCGACTTGAGCCCTGCGGATAAAGATCAGGCTATGAAGACAATTATATTCCAATCTGATGTTCGGGCTAATGATCCGGTTGGTGGGTGTTATAGGATTATTAAGGATCTTCAGTTTATGATCGAGTGTTATCAAGCTGAGCTTGATCTTGTTATGCACCAGCTTTCGATATGTAGAGCACAACACGGTCAAGCTCAGTCTCAGTCTCAGGTTCAGCTAAAAGATCAAGAACAAAATGACCCTCAACCGCAATATCTACCCTTTATGACATCAGATCAGGCTGCCAACAACTGCTCTGATCCAAATTCAGATGTTATTAATGCAGACCCTTTAAGTTCTTATAGTCCTTCGTCATTACCATATAATTACCATCAACAGCAGCAACAGCAACAACAATTGAACCTTCAACTCGGAGGAATTATTAACAACCGAGAAGAAGAAGATAACTTTTTACTAGTAAACGAGAATACTCGTTATGAAAGTAGTGTGCAGGATGATAATGTAGTAAATCTTAATGTTTGGGTAAGGCATGAGGAAGAGGAGGAGCAAGAGAGAATGGTCAGCTATTGTCTAAATGAGAACGAAGAAGATCGATGTAACAGTAAAGATAGTTTTGATCATAAAAAGGATATGTTATCGTTCGAGAGAAGTGCTAAAAAGCTAGACGTCGAGGAAGATCCTGAGCATGGGCCGAGGTATATGTAATCTCATTTTACAATATTTAAGAGTAGTATGCAACTTTTTCTTCCAAGGTTATTGAAGTTATTTGTCGAGTATGACATAATTTGGTGCTTATCTTCTTTTTTTGCAGTCATGACGGTATGATATTGAATGAGGTGAAGAATTTGTGTAGGCTCGAGGGGAGTAATGGTTTGGTTGGGGAAGAAGGATGCGAAAATGAAGAGGGTATAGATGAATGGTTTTGCCTTACAAGTAGTAAAAGAAGAAAAATAGAGAGCTAAGACTAGAGTAAGCAGTTTGTAACAAGATGGCCACATTTTTGCAGATAAGAAGTTTGAGCTTTTAAATACAATCGATAGAGAGCAATAGGTGCTTTCTGACGACAACTACAGTTTTTTGCTAAAGATGCGTTGATTAAACTGATAGATATGTAAGCTTCTAAGAAGTCATATGTCCGCCTGGCAAGTGAAAGATGGCGCCTAGTAGGAGGATTTCATCTTCTTAGCCAGGTTCTCCCTAACGACATGTTCGGGAATGGTTTCCTTCATGATCTTCGGGGTGGCAAAATGGAAATCAGAAACAGAGACATCTTTGACATCATTAGCCTCCAAGAATGCAGCTATTTCTGAAGGTCCTTTCACTCGCTTCCCAGTGGGTGTGACAAAGTAAGCATCGATTTTGGAGTAATCCCTCCTGAGCACCAGCTTTCTTTTGAAACCTTTTGGGGTTTTTGGGATATCTGGTTTGTCAATGACCCATGTTCGACTTGCATCATATTCAATGTCAGCAGGGTCATCACAGCTGGTATTTGATTTCCAGTTGCAGCAGAAAGGCTTCTCTGTCAACGTACTTCTGATTTCTTCGAACTGTTCTTCGGTTGGTATCAGTCTCCATTTAAAGCACTCTGCACACTGAACACTGTATACGCTAATTGTTCTTTCATCAGATTGTATCTGAGCTTTCTTCCATGAGACATTCACAAAGAAAATTCAGTGTCAATAGCATTCAACATTAGCAAATGCTCATAGAAAGATTCGGAATATTTCTACAGTTTGTTTAACAATTCACAAATCTAGTTTGAAGAGAGAATGGTATGGAATTTACATCTATGACATACTTGTATTTATTAAGTATATAATGGCAATATTAACACAAGAGAATACAAAGAGACATATGACACTTCTAAAATCCAACACAAATATCCAAGAACTTCAGAGCATGGAAATAAACCTCCTCGAAAGAAAGCATAGTGTCTACAAATTTCTCCATAATATTAAAGACGAAATTAGTCACAGTCAAATGCAGCATGTTCGTAAGTCAAGTAACGTACTACTAAGCATCGCAGAACATGACATCCATGAACTAAACTTTCCTACAACTATTCCAACCAATTTGATTTAAAAGTAAAAGCTTGAAAAGAAAAACGATCACTTCTCAACGGCAGACACTCAAATTGTCTGCATATTATAGAAACATGGATCAACCAAAGGGTGGTGGAGCGTGGAGGTTGATGTATCGAATTACCGACTTTCTATATCAATCTTTCTTAGCTAAAGCAGCAAAATGCATAATAAATGTCATAAATCATTACTCGAACAGATGAAAATCGTGCGCGACTGTTTCTACAAAACCCTAGACATCAAAAATCCTTAAAATCCCTAATTTGACTTCAAATTGTAAAAGAATCGAAAAGAAGGGAATTTGTGGTGAGGTTGAAAACCTTGCCGGAGGAAATGGGCAATGAGTCCTGCACGGAGTTCATCTCTCTCGGATCTGCTGCGCTCCGATCAAGTCCACCTTGGGAGATTTTACTGTTGACCAAAATATTTATATAAATTTTAATTAATTGGAGAACGTAAAAATTTTGAATAATTATTTTGTGGACAAGATCGAAAAAGATGGATTCAAACCCCATGCTAGATATGTCAAATGGGGCGGGTACGGGCGGGTATGACCCGGTTATAAAGGGTAACGGACATAAACAGGTAACGGGTATTATTTACCCGTTTATGTAAACGGGTATAAACGGGCGGATATATAGGATAACGGGTATAAACGGGTAACGGGTATTAATTTATCCGTTTACCCATTAAAGACTCGTTTATCCATTAATAACTCATTTACCCTTTAACTACATATTTTTATTTTACCAATTATTCTATTATTTGTAAAATACGAAAATGAGTATCTAATTTTTTAGTAGATTGACGGTAGTTTATGAGTAGAACTTAATGAATTTTTCTAATGAAATATAACGGGCGGGTAATGGGCGACCCTATAATAAACGGGTATAAACGGATCCGAGTCCATGCATTAAAAGCTATTTGTTGCGAGACAAAACTACGTGACTTTGTTAAAGAGTTCACTCAATATTACCTAGATTTTTAGTAAATATCATCAAAACTACGTCGTTTTGGTACTCGCAGCAAATTGTTGCGCAGCACCGGATCCGAGTCCGAAAAGATGTCATCATTTTGAATTTAAAGTTAATTAAACTAAAATTAAAAGATTTAGAATTTCGAATGACAAATAAGTTTTTGCGAGACAGAACTTATTTGTCCATACGACTGCCGCTATTTATGGGATTAAGATTCAGTGCAGCGAAAGCTATTTAATGTGAGCCAAAACTACGTAGTTTTAGTAAAGATTCACTCAAAATTACATAGAGTTACAGTAAAAAATGTCAAAACCTGCGCATTACCAGATCCGAGTCCCTATTTATCTTACACTTCGCGCTTTTGTACAACAAAATGCTTAGTTACACCAGACAAAAACCTTATGTGTAGTACATTTTTGCAACCAAAACTTCTCTAGGAATTGAAAAAAAAATTACCACTGACAACGAGTAATTAGAGACGAGTCGATAATAGAGAGTTGCAACAATGAAACAAATTCTCGTATAAAATCCTGAGCAAAATGAAAATCTGAAGAAAAATCCTGGACAAAACTACTTGGCCGATGACTTTCTAAGTAATAGTCCGGGTCGTCTAAACAGGGATTTCATCCAATACTTTCCCAACATAGTGTAAGAACTAAAGCTGAGCAGGCAACATAGTGTATACCATCCACACTTGGTCCTTCGACATGTTTTGCTTGTTTGCTTCACTCTACAATTTCTATAACGCTTCAACATTTGTTCGTTTATACCAAGGTTAATTACCCCCTGAAGAATATGTGACTACTGTTTATTGTTGCTACGAAGGATGTGCGCACCTTGGGGCTGAGGCTGTTGGTAAAAAGCTGGAGGTGGTGGTGGTGGTTCAGCTGGTGCTAGCAAATGAGATTGCTGATTGTGAGGGTGCATTGTGGGTTGGTGTGCAGGGATTGTCTGGACTAATGGGTGATGATAAATTCCACCGAATGGTCCAAATCCTGCTGGTGTGGGTGGGAATACCATGGGATGACCCTGACCTGGGGCAAGGTTGTAAAATGGATTGATCTGCATGCCTGGTACAGTTCGACCGGACCCAGCCATCCATTCCCCTGAGCTCTCGGTCTGCAAATATGAGATTAAAAACAAATTAATTTCCTTTTTCATAGGTGAAAAGAAACGGATCTTTTAAAAATGTCAACCATTTGACACCGAGAATCCACACAAGTGTTCAAATGAAACACAACTTTGTAAGAACATATAACGACAATAGTTGACCGAGAAATAATGAATTGTGAGGAAATCTATGAAAAAAATTAACCGAAAATGAACTAACCTGCTGCTCGTTTGAGAGTGTACCATTGTCCTTTAACTGATCCGCATGAACATCATCTCCAGGAACACTACCAGAAACAACAGCGGGAGGGAGACCATAAGGGAATGCATAAGGTCCATACGGGTTATACCCAGAAGGGACTCCAATATAACTATCTGTCCCAGCATTAGATCCTTGTTTTTGTTGCTGGTGAGGATATTTGATGCCTCCAGCGACTGGAGACGTCAAATACAAATTTGGCACCAAGGGTTGGTGAGGGAAGCCACTATGTGTTACATACTGTTGAACTTGTGGTGCAATGAACTGAGGGTAGTAATGACCATATGGAAAGAGGCTTGGATGATACGTTTGCCTTAGAAAGGGTCCCGGCGGAGGAGAAACAGATTCATGTGCAACACCGGGGGGTTGAATATTGTAGCTCTGATCGACACCTGAGGTTGATGAAGTGATGAAATTCCCGACCTATATTTTATGATAAAGGTAAATTCAATCATCAAAAATATCTGAAAGAGGTGGGAGATGAATCGGTAAACAGAAAAGTAAATACGTCACCTGGGGTTCAGCGCTATCATGCACTTGACGCTGAGGTTTCGCGGCAAAACCAAAAACATTATTTGAAGGATGATAAGCAATGCCAGGTCCTCCATTTTGCAAAAGATCCTGGTTCTCAGTTTCTGGCTCATCAATTTTGATAACCAAATCAGGTGATGTTCGCTCAAGAAGAGGAGGGGTATTATTTGAAATAGGTTGCGTAGACTGGAGATGGGTTTGGCTCTCTATTTCTTGAACATCTTTAACAGTTGAAGATATGGTTCCACTGCAGGATTAAATATAACATGCCATTAATAAATGTTTCACATCAGACACGAATAACATTTCCAATAAATCAAAATCACACATATCCATATGCGTGTGTAACTATCAACAAAACAAACAATGCTTGCAAAATTAATCACATCTAAATACCTCTCAGTAGAGGGTTTGGCAACTGTCTTCACAAGATGAGACTCATCAGTTTTAGTACTGTCGTCACTTGTATGTTTAGCATCAAGAGGCCAAGTACTACCAAAACTTCCAAAAGTGAGCTTCTTTTTGTATGCTTCTGGAACTTGAAGATGTTCAGGAAATACAACATGACCCTCTGAAACATCAGATACTGCAAGCTTTGATACCGCATCATTCAAAACCGAGATATCTTCTTCTGTCATAGACTGTTTTTCTGCACAATCAATTGTGCTATTAACAGCAACACCTGTGAACACAAATCAATTGGATAAACAACTGAGTGAAAAAGCAATTTAAGTCTTTCACCAAAGTCTAAAGTAATTCTTTGCATTGCCAATACTAGTTTCGATGTTCCCTACAATTTAAAATTACTGAAACATTACCGACGCTAGCCAAATCAAATGTTCAAGAAAAACTATAATGAAACATCAATAGTCATGTACACATTGGATGGTTTAACCCATAGCAAGTGGCTTCGAAATAGTGGCTGTGAAACTAACAATCAGTACTAGATAATTCACGAATCTATTTCAAAAAAATTGTGGATAAAAACACTTCCCATTTTAAAGCTTGCATGCTTTTGGCAGAATTAAACTCAATCAACATCAATTATGCAACGACTGAGACTCGAACATACCAAAGTTATAACTTATAAGTGCCAAATATTGTCAATTTGACAGGAAAGGAACACACTCTTAGTACAAACATTAAAATACCACATGCCTTTGAAGCTTAAAAAAGGAAATGCACCTTTAGCTTGACAAGCTTGGTCATTGCTGTTAAAAACAGTTGGCTGACTCTTGGCACCATCCACAGTTTCAGTATGAGGGACATTAGTGGATATTTTATCATTGGACCAGTTAGCATTCCCATTGGTCATTGAATACTGATTTTCATGAACTGTGTTACCCGTAGCAATCAAGTTGATATGCACAGTCTCAGAAGAAATAGAAGCCAAGGGCTTGATCTGAACAACTGAAGCTACTGAATCCACATGATTTTCAGCTGATGTAAGTTTGACAGAAGAACCGGCAGGCGTGAGTTTTGAAGCCCTTGCTTGGCCTCCATCAGCTGGTATGGGCGTCTCATCAGATTTCACAATGTCAGATACAGGATCAAGTCCAGCAGAACTGACAGTAACCATACTCGGCAAAGGGGCTTCATCCTTGGTACTTTTTCCATTGACTTTTGCATGCACAGGTCCATTGATTTTATTTTCTGATTTATGACCTTTAGGCGTGTTAGGATATCCATTTTCCTTGCTACCTCCAAAGCTTCTTCTTGTATTCGCTGTAACATCAAGTATGTAAAGCTCGCATTTAAATTAAGATCGATGAAATGATAGTGTCAAGAAACCAACAGCATAAAATTACAGACCATGATTTTTTAAATTGGACTTATCAGTTGTATACAACAACAATAAGTAAGTCCCATAATTTTGAAATACGTAAATTCACAATGTCTTGATAACGATGTAGCCACAAATCATGCTTATTCGAGACAGGATTAGAAAAGACCACGAACCTCATGAACACTAACAGCATCTCTAGACAAGCATAGCAAACACATAAAACTTCTTATATCTCAGAACTTTAAAGCAAATAAAGAACGTACTTTGCAAAACGTTTTGTGAGTGAAAATTTCCACCACCAACTTTGGCTCCCCTGCTAACCCTAGCCCCACGCTGTTTCCCAGGGCTGTCGGATGCCTTAATTACCACGTTCTGTGAACATAAAATTGAATGTCAGATGCATCATAATGCTTAAGATAAATAAAAAAGAGATATATCGTGGTGGATATATAAACCCAATGTCGTGTACTGATATAATCAATAACTTAATCTAACACATATATGTTCTAATAGGCAATCAAATTACAAAACTACGAGAAGAAATAATAAAGTTCATCCTAACACCGATTATGTAACATGTTAGCTTAAAATACTATCAGTAATGGATTCTCACCTCCTTGCGCTTTCCATGCTTCTTCTTGACCTCATGAAAGGTGTCTGCAAATATTACAACAATAAAAATAAATTCAAACAAATGATGCAAACAGTGATAAGGACACTAAACCTACAATGTGTAATGACTAATGAAAACCATAACAAAGCAATTCAGTCATGAAACTCGAATCGAATACCACTCTTCAGATTGCAAAGCTCAAATTGAACTACTACCGAAACAATACAAGTACATGAGGAGTGTCACTATCTATCTCAAAAGATGTACAATGTATGCATGGATCTAAAGTATAAAGTCTAAACCTGTAACAGCCGGATGACTCCAATAGATTGGAACTCAGCTGACTGCCTAAATCAAATCATGAACCTCCCGAAAACAAACTCAACTCTAAAATCCCTAATCAACAAACACACAACTCTATGCACAAAAGGCACAGACTTTACACACAAATCACACAAATGTAGTGTGATTTACCTAAATGAAGCAATCTATGAGCAGTCTCATTAGGATCCATAGAGCACTCCTTGAGCATAGCATAAATATCCTCATCGCTATGCTCACCAGCAATCTCTCTAATATCCTGAATCGTCTTCTTCAAACCACCAACGATCGAAACCCTAGCTACGCCGCCGCCACTCATTTTTGCACAGAAGAACGAAATCGAGATTCAGAAAAACCCTAAATTGGGATTAAAGGAGGAGACTTGGAAAATGAACCAAACCCTTTTTAGCAAGTAGGAAGAGATTGAAGGGATGGGAGGTTGGAGAGGCGAGATGGGGTTGGAGGGATTTTGACGGGGATATGGAAAGTTTCGATCTTGGGAAAAATGGAAGGGGAGAGAATGAGGCAGTGAAGAGAGAGAAGAGAGATGTCTTTCTATTCTATGATTTCATTGTCGTCGCGACAATCTCTTCCAATTTTCTTGCCTTTGTTTTTTTCTTTTGCTTTTTTGATTATAAATAAAGATATTTATTTTAAGCAAACTTTTTTATATTTATTATGGCATATAAGTCATTCTGTAGTACAAAACTGTAAGACAAAGATGTTTTGTAAAAACAGTAAGACAAGATCTTAACCGTTGATTTTGATAATCTAACGTTAAGATTAAGTTGTTTTTTAATTAAATTAGGGGACAAGTTAGCACAAAACACGAAGCGGTTGAAAATATTGTCTTCAAATCTCATCTGTTAGATTGAGAAAATGAACTTATGAGATAAATCTTACCGTCTCACAATTATTTGAGTGTCTCACTTGAACCTTTTCCTTTATTATGGCATTTAAGTCATTCTGTAGTACAAAATTCTTTGTATAATTATATATTAGAGTTAATAATTTTTTGTAATACTAAACATTTTAATCGTTGATTTGATAATCTAACGATTGCTATTAAAACTAATTTTTACATTTCAATTTTTATTTAGATTTAAAACTCACCCTTGAATTTCCCATGGCTTAAATTATATCAAGAAATATAGGAGTAATAGCTTATTTGGTCATTAGGTTGAATTTATTGTTGGCTTGTAAATATATTTGGGTAGATTCATGTTTTGGGAAAAGATTAAGGAAAATGCATAATTTTTGTTGTGACGGTAAATTTCAACTATTGGTTACTAAACCATCTCTCAGTTCCAATATTGTAATAAAATCATCATCTAAATCTCACTATTTTAACCAATTTATCTTCTCAAATCTACTACTCATTAGATTAAATACCCATGAAATACATTTTTTAAAAAATCAAGCCTCAAAAGGGGTGATCGAATAGATGAGTATGAGGACAGTAACTGTTTCTCCTTAGAACCCCTTTTCATCAACAGTAACACAGTTCATCAATCTTGAAAATAAGGTGCCCAAATATCCTGAGTGTCAGTAAATGACAACCGATATAAGTACACCATAAAATCACTTCTTCTTCCGCTAGTTTCAGCAAATATTTCTACGCATTGTCCACCTCAGTTACAGTTTCGTAGCTAATTAAGCCTTTGGTGCGTAAAGGATTAAACCCTCGCTAGGCCTAACTACCTCTGCAACAGATTACAGTACAAGGTAGGTGACTAGTCCACTTCATATTAATGTCGCAGCAGTGCCTCACGGCTAGGCATTGCCATTAGGCCCTGGGCCGAAAAAAGCCCATGGGCCGGCCCGAAGCCCATCCAAGCCCAGCCCTGTCGAGCCCATCCAAAGCCCGATCGAAGCCCAGCCCTATATCGGATAGGCCGGGCTTGGGCTTCATTCCCGGGCTTTGGGCCCGGCCCACCGGCCCGATCTATTGGCTCATCTCGCAAAGCCCAACCTTACCGTACTAATATTTCGAACAATAGAATAGTTGAATAAATATAAAAAAGTCATACTACATAATATATTTTACAAACTCTTTAAATTTAACATTTATTTGAATTTATTTATATATTCTTATTTTCTAAATTAATATTTCAATCTATTGAAGTCGTATTATCTCAATATATTTAAAGATATATTCATTTGTTCTCTGAACTTTATCTCATACTGTTATAATAAACCTTAAAAATACAATAAAAATGAGTTAAAAAATAATGTGACATAAAAAATATCTTTTAAAATTGATATTTCAATTATTATGTATTTTTTATTATTTAAAAATTATTTAAAAATTATATTTTAATTAAAATTTGAAATTTGAACGGGCTTGTGGGCTGGGCTCGGGCTTCATTATTTTTACCAAGCCCGGCCCGGCCCGGCCCGATGAATAGTGATAGGCCGTAAATATTAGGGCCGGGCCGGGCTTCATGTTTTGGGCCGGGCCGGGCTGGGCCGGGCCGAATGGCATTGCCTACTCACGGCTGCATTTAATCATATCAGACACCAAAAATGGTAAGGACCATGTTACTAACTAATCACAACTATATACATGGCTCTTAAACATTGCCTTCCTCATAAATCAAGTGCAAATTGGTTCTTCTTAGCCTATATGCACCATTTGAGTGTCTGTTTATAGGAATTAGCTCAAGTGCGTCTAGAAATTATCATGTCATGCACTAGGATTCGATCGACGCCAAGTAAGTGCCACTTATCCTGTAAACTATCTGGTTATATTTGATTTTGTTCAGCAGGAGATGTTTCGAACAGAGGAAACCAACCATGTACGATGATGACAGAAGAGAGGGAGCACAAGCTGGAATCAGCTAATGAGATTGAGTTTGTTCGTTTTAGTTTGTGCTTTCTCTTCTTCTATCATCCTTCTCGGCTGCTGGTAAACATCGGCGTGTCCGGTAAGTCGAGCATTCGCTTTATATTTATCTTTGTACCAAAGATCACCAGAAACATATCAAAACTGAGGTTCTTCTGAAACTGAACCCAAATCACCATTTCATTTCCACACAGGATAATAAACAAATAAATAAAAATCAAATAAAAGGCATCAAATCTAAAACAATGACGGAAAGCAATGGGCCATCACAGTCTTCAACCTACAAATCACATCACAACCAAACCCAACTCAACCACACACCCAAGCCCAGCCCACTAACAACTCTCACCACACCAGCACCTTTAACGACACCGTTTTCATCTGCTACATCATCCTCCGACTCAGAGTCACTCGGCCCATCAACCGGCTCATCCTCCTTATTCGGCTTAGGCGGCTCAACTTCCACAGCTGGCTCAGGAGCCGGCGTCGGCGCTTCAGTCGAATTAAACAGCTCTTTAGGCAACAAAACCTTATCCACTGTAAAAATCGATAACGGCTGCTCATCAAACACCGTACCACTAATCCTCGCAACGCTGCGTTTCGAATCGATTATCACCGTAATTCCGTCGTTTTGAACTGTTAATTCGAACTTCTTCGGTCCGTCCGTCGCTAATGTATTCATCAAACCGTCGGTAGACCGAAACATTTTCAACGAGTTGTAAACGGGTAGACCGTGAAAAAGCAGCAACGAGACTTTCTCGTTTGCATTTAGGTTTTTGAATTTGGGAATGAAGTTTTTAAAAGCGGCGTCGTTTGGGCAGAAGATGGTCAAACCACCGTCAACGTCGTCGTTGAAGATATCCAACGCGGCGGGGATAGACGCCAGCGTATCAGCGAAGACCTTGCAGCCGTTCTCCGACATGAGAGATACGAGATTCGCTCCGATCGAAGACGGAGCCAACGCGTCGGCGGAGGAAGGGAGGAGGTTGGAGATGTGGACGACGGAGATGTTGTACGGAATCTCAGCGATTGATTTGATAAGTGTGGCGTTGACGGTGGAGTTTGATTTGGCGGAGAAGGAGACTTTTCCTCCTTGGAGATCGGTGATGGTTACGAATGAAGCGATGCCGGAGGCTTTGAACATGGTGGCGGCGACGGCGGAGGCGTTGTTGAGCTGATGGAGTTTTCTGTTGTCGAAGTAGTCTAAGAGGATGTGAAGAGAGAGGACGTTTTTGACGGAGGAGATTGTTAGGTTTTTGATAGCGTCGTTGTCGACGGCGCAGACGGTGATGGATTGGCGGTTGTTGATTTTATCGGCGAGGTGTGTTACGGAGAGGAGATCGTTGAAGGTTGAAAACTCTGGATGCTTTGAGAGAATTTCAGTGATGTTGTGTGCCTCCGTTATTGATGATACAAGTAAAAGTGAGAGAATGAGTGACGCGCAATCGCCGCCGTGGATGGTTGTCGGAGAAAGAGATGCATGACGGAGTTGAATTATGGAAAATGGAACGCGGCTGAGCGTGAATAAGAAGACAGTAAGTGTGTGGATTGCTATTTCTCTTCTGACGAAATTACCCCAATAAATATGGTGAGCTTCTCTTTTACAAAAGGGTAAATAGGTAATTGAATTATATAGCTTTGTATAGGTGAAGACTGAAGTACACGCAGTTGAAATATTTCAACAGAAAGTCACAGACAAATCACATGGCATTAAAAAGGCTAATAATATTGGGTAATATTAACTCCATTTTTACTACTACAAAATAAAATGAGAGACTGTGCAGGTTGCTATTTTTGATTAAAATTTGGTAAATGAGAGACAAAAATACGGAGTATTTGGCTAGTTTGATTTTTTCATGTTTGTATTGTGAAATTAAATTCAGTTCAATGTGGCACGTGATGATCCGTTGAAATTAGTAAATTTAGGGAAAAAAATACATTTTGTATTTTTACCTTTTACTGATTATAATGCATAAATCAAAATGAGAGAAAATAAGGGTTCTGATCATGGATATTACAATTAAATGCTGCAAGCAAAAGAAACCATATCATTTTTTAAAAGGGAAACTCCGTCTGTCATTTTGTGCATATTGGCTAATGATAATTTGAGCGTATACTTTGCACACCATACTAATTAGGTGCGATCACTTAATCACAGAAAAACAAATTTGATCGAATTAATAAATTTCACATTTAAAATATCTACCAAGAACCTATGTTCTCAAACAGCATTATTTTTACTCGTAAATAATTTCGGACTGCATATTAATTATAAAAAAGTTGACTTGACTTTGTTTACAAATGTTTAAACAAATAAAATGATTTTGGAATATACGGTTTTAATTTAATTGGTCGCGTTATCTAGTCGACTTAAATCTTCAGTGAGTTACTGAGTTTATGTCGTTTTGTTTGATAAAGTATTAAAGTGGGACCATTTCCAGTAGGCACTACAGAATGCTAAAAACGCAGCATAACGCGTCGTTCAATCAATGCAACGACAAACAACAATTCGCACTACAGAAAATCCCCAATTCTCCCGTGCCCTCAATTTCTCTCTCTAACCCAATTCCAGAAATTAGGGTTTCCGATTGCTTCGTCATCTCTTTCGCTCTTCTCGAATCTCATCCGAAATCAGACTCACGATCCGGTAAGTCCTGCTTCTCGTGATTCAATTCAACTCGCTGCAAGCGCGTCGATTAGCCCTTCGATGTTTCAGATCTGAATGTTTAGGTTGTAGGATTTTAGATTTGTAGTTGTTTGTGGTTGGATTAGATTGTGGAAGTTGTGAGGTATGGATGAAGGTGGAGGCTATGGGAGGAATGAAGCGATATCGGCTGTTGCTGATGAGGGATTTATGGTGGAAGAGGATGATGAGGATTACGAAGATTTGTATAATGATGTTAATGTTGGAGAGGGGTTTTTGCAGTCTTTGAAGAAGAATGATGAGCCTGTGGTTGGTGAGGCAAGTAGGACGGAGGTTGAAAGGAAGGTTGAGCCAGTGTTGCATGTTTCAGCTCCTTTACAGACAGGTGGTGTTAGTCAGGGGAGTGGTTTGGTTGCTGGTGGGAGTAGTGGTGTTATGGTTGCTGAGAGAGGAGCTGAGGGGTTTGGGAATCAAGGAGGAGGTATGAGAGGATTGCCTGGTGGCGGTGGTGGGGGTATGAGGGTTGAATTGGGGCAAGGGAACAGGAAGGTGAATGGGGTGGAAGAGCAAAATTTTGGCGGCCCTGGTCATGGTTTTGGTCAGCCGCAGATACATCAACCTCCTCTTGGTGGTGGTGGTGGTGCTGTTGCGCAAGAGTTTTTTCAGCAACCACCTAGTGGTGGGAATATGGGGAACTTGGGTAATGAAGGGTTTGGTAGAGGGGGGAATATGAACGCCAATGGTACTGCTGGTAACGGAGTCAATAATGCAGGAAATGTTGGAATGATGGCTGCTGGAGCTGGGAATCATGCAGTGTGTTGGTGGCAGGGAGGGGGTGGGGGAGGGACAATGCTCTTCGTTGGAGATTTGCACTGGTGGACTTCAGATGCCGAACTGGAGGCAGAGCTTTGCAAGTATGGGGTGGTGAAGGAGGTTAAGTTTTTCGATGAGAAAGCCAGTGGGAAGTCAAAGGGATATTGCCAAGTGGAGTTCTATGATCCAGGTGCAGCTGCTGCGTGTAAAGATGGGATGAATGGGCATCTCTTTAATGGCAGACCATGTGTAGTTGCTTTTGCATCGCCCTTTAGTGTGAAACGGATGGGTGAGGCGCAGGTCAATAGAACCAACAACCAGGTCAATCTGTTCAACAAAAACGAATTTCAAATGAAGTCGGTGCGAAACCAGCTGGGAGTGGCATGGCTACAGGTAGTAATTTTCAGGGTGGAGCAGATAACAATAGAGGAGGTTATGGTAGAGGCAACTGGGGTAGAGGCAACTCCCAAGGAATGGGCAGGGGAGGGGGTCCTGGTGGTATGCGGAGGGGTGGTGGCATGGGTGGTAGAGGCATAATGGGGAACGGCGGGAATGCATTCAACCAAGGTATGGGTGGCAATCCACAAATGATGAACCCTCAAGCTATGATGGCTCAGGGATTTGATCCAACATTTGGGGGACCTATGGGGAGAATGGGAGGCTATGGAGGGTTTCCTGGTGGACCTATGGCTCCATTTCCGGGCATGATGCAGTCCTTTCCTCCTGTTGGGGGCATGGGCATGCCTGGTGTTGCACCACATGTTAATCCAGCCTTTTTTGGGAGAGGGATGCCCATGAATGGTATGGGTATGGTTCCTTCGTCTGGAATGGATGGACCTAACATGGGAATGTGGCAGGACCCAAATATGGCAGGATGGGGCGCTGAAGATCACCCTGGCAGAGGAAGAGAATCAAGTTACGGAGAGGAAGTTGCTTCTGACCAATATGGTGAAGCCAGTCAGGACAGAGTTGGAAGGCACGAAAGCACTAAAGAAAAAGACAGAGGTTCTGAGAGAGACTGGTCTGCTTCTTCGGATAAGAAATATAGGGAGGAGAAAGAACCTAGAGTTGACAGAGAGGTGTCTCGAGACAATGATAATGGTCGTAGTTATGTTGAGGGTAGCAAGCACCATGATGATAGGGATATCAACCGCTCTAGGGATCGAGAGCGCTCACAGTCACGTGATCGAGAACGTGAGAGGGAGAGAGAGCGTGAGAAAGAGCGGGAACGCATGAGGGACCATGAGAAGGAACGAGAACGTGAAAGGATTCGTGTTGTAAAAGAGCGAGAGCGTGAAAGGGATCGCGAGAAAGAGCGAGAGCGTGAAAGGGCCCGTTACAGAGACGACAGGGATAAGTATGCTGACCCTCATAGGCCTAGAGATCGTGATTCTGAGCGTGATGTTGAATGGGAAAGAGGTCCCTCAAGAACTCACAGTAAGCCTCGATATGATGATGACCGACGTCCAAGGTCTAGGGATGCTGATTATGGAAAGAAGCGTCATCTCTCTTCTGAATAACTGCAGTTTTAATATTCTCTGGTATGCATTATAAAGAAGGTTGCCTGCATTCACGTTGGAACTTTTGTGCTACTTCGTATCTCTGTTCGTTGGTTCTTGAGGTCAAATCCGTTTTCTCCATAGATGCTGTGCTTATTGAATAAGGAGGTTTGTTAGAACCTTGCTATCCTACAGGTATTATCCTTTTATATTACACTGCCAATTTTTATTATAAGCTTTTTCCACCATTCTGGTCGGAGATTTCTTCTGGTTGTTTCTTCAGTTGAATGGTCTAATTAGATATAGCAAATAAAATGTAGATTCTTCTAAGAAAATATTGTCGAATTTTCATTAATGTGTGTATCTGTGTGGCTCATAGGATGGCGTCTTGCTTCGTATCTCTGTGCGCTCATAGGTCTTGGCGAGGTGTTTGAATTTACTTGTCTTGTTTTAGAAATACATGTACACTTGCTGCATATGTATTGGGAGAGATTATTTGATGACTTGGTTGATGGAAGTTCATTGCACACAGACTACTACTTTTCCTTATGACTTTGAATTCATTTTTGGCATAACTTAGAATGTTTAAAGGTCATATGTATGCATGCGTGTTATGTATGGTTTATTTCTTTTTGTAGTGAATGATCACTTTTTATAATTTCCCACTATTCGCAGGTTACTATCGGCATCAACTACCTCAAATTAGCAATCACTTGGTTTGGCATCAACTACCTCAAATTAGCAATTACTTGGTTTGGCCTCAACGACCTCAGCAGAGAAGAAGCAGAATATGGAACTTGATCCTTTTATTTTGAAATATGTAGTACTGTTATGGATTACCACTAAATACTTGTAATGGATGATTGCTGAGGTTGATGTTTCTGTTTGAATATCTGATAAGACATAGGTGTATTGTCAATGTATGTTAGTAGCATGTCACTTTGTGTATCTCCGCCCTCTGTAAAATTGTAAAGAATAGGGGAATCGGCATGTAGTTGTAAATGGCTCACATTTGAATTTGTATAATGGGAGCCAAGTAGGTGCAGTTCTAACCTTGTAGATTCATTGTCCATGTATCTCCTTCACAGTGTAGCCTATTGTAATTTGTATATATATGATCACAATTTTGGCCATGCTTAAAATCCTATAAGAGAGTTTTTTATTGCCCCAAACGGAGTCATCTAAGTTTACAATGTTTTTCGTGGGTTTCTATTTTTCTTAGATCATTAGTCACGGTTCATGCCGATGGATCCACAGTCCACAACTGAGTCCGACCTCTGACTCAACTTCAACATATACATATTGACAGTAAACGACGTCGCTTGACGAGACAAAAGGACTTGATTTAATCTTTATTCTCATTTCTTTTTTTTTCGATAGCGGTTACATTGGGCACAATTCATAGAGATCGTATACATGATATCTATTCTAATCATTTGAAGCTCTGGTCACAGCAACGGACATCCAACCCATAATCGACAGCATCAAGCATGCATGTCTCTTCCGCATAGATGAAGAACGACCCTCCAGGAGAACATCAGGAATACAGGCGAAGAGCCTCCACGCATGGGTGGAGGGGGCGAAGAGCCTCCATACACGAGGCAAGAGGAAAACAACAACCTCCCACAAGGAAGGAAATAAATGGTGAGGCCAGGGTTCGAACCCTGGACCTGAGGATTCTTTATTCTCATTTCCAACGCCAACTTATATCAAAAACACTCAACGCAATCGTTTCATACGAATAAATCATCAAAAAACACAGCTAGTAAACGTCGTCATTTTTCAAAGTTCGCAGCGCCAGAATCCCCAATTCGAATTTCGCTAGGGCTTGCAAAATCATCTCGCTCCGATCAGCATTTCCTCCCGTAAGCTCTCTTCCTCCTCTGATCCTTTCATCTCTTCTTGTTTAAAGTTTTTCTTGGTTTCCAGTTAGTGAAATGTGACGCCAAATTTTGTATAGTTAATTTCTGATTGACTGAAGGATGGATCAAGGCGGCGGCGATGACGATCCGGATGAAGAGATTCAAGTTGACCAAGAGATAAAGGCGGTAGACGATCAGGAAAATGTTGCAGAGGATAATGAAGAAGAGGATTATGGATTGGAGCAACTTTATGGTGATGTTAACATAGGAGAAAATTTTCGTAAATATTTCGCTACGAAGGCCACGGAGGAAAATCAAGAAGAAGACGGTGATGTTAATATTGGAGAGGATGATGTTCACAAAAGAAATGCGGAGATAGCGGAAGAGACGAAGATCAAGGAGAAGAATGAGATTGAGGCTGTTGGAGTTGAGAATCAAGAGGCAGGAGGGAAAGGGATATTGGAAAAAGCTGTTAGAACTGAAAGCGGAGGTGAAGTAAGTAATCCAGAGAAAGATGGAATAATAAGTGGATGTGGAGGCGGAGAATGTACGATGGTGTTTGTTAAAGATTTTCCGTGGTGGACGACTGATGCGCAAATGGAGGAAGAGGTGCAGAAGTATGGAACAGTAAAGGATGTGACATTTTTTGAAAGTAATAAGAGTGGGAAGTCATTAGGGTGTTGTTTGGTATTATTTGATGATCCAAGTGCAGCTGCTACTTGTAAAGAAAGAATGAATGGACATGTTATAAATGGGTGTCCGTGTGTCGTTGAGTTCGGATATCGAACCAGGGACCATGTTAGATGGATGCTAGCAAGCAGCTGATTAATACCCAAAGATCAGTTCTGGTTCCTTTTCGGGATAGACGAGGATTCAAGAATAGGCCACCAAAGAGCAGCTGAGGCCTTTGGAGTCATTAGCAAAGGGGTAAAATTTAAATTTTCGATTCTAGCTTGTTTTGTTCAAGGGGGGTTAAAGGTAATTAGTAAAAATTAGGGGTGTTAACTGTGATTTTTGTAAAGTTTCTTCCACCGTCATTGACTGCAAAAAGTCAAAACCCTAAAACCTCCATTCACTTTCGTCTTCACTTGATCTGCTTCGATTCGTAACCAGAACGCTCCACACTATTCGTTTTCAACTCTCGATCTTCCATTCCATCAATCATCAATTCGAAAAGTCAAATCTTGTCTTTTTTCCAATTCGATCGATGTCGGCGATCTCCTCCGCTCCAGGCGGCTGCTTCCGCTGATCTCGCCTCGTACCTGCTCTGCTATGTTAGCTCCAGTCCAGTCTTTCTGTTCTCAGGTTGAGACGGCGGCTGCGGTGGATGCGCCGGAGAAGAAATCGTCTTTTAGGTTTTTGAAGTTTGGACTCGTTTCGACTCTCCTTGGAGCCTCCGCTGCTGCCGGATACGCTACTTATGGTTTGCTTTTGTTGCTTAGTAATATTTTTTGTAACAGTTGTCAGATTTGTAGTTTTGTAGCAGCTGAGCACTGTGTAGTTTGTGTTTTAATGGATTGTTGGCTTACGAATGAATTGGTATATTTTTGAAGAATATGAGTGATTTTGAAGGGTTGTATTTTTCTTGTAGCTTATAGTTCTGATGAAATTGATGAAAAAGCTCGAGCATTGCACTCTTTAGCAAGAAATGCTGTCACTGAGGATGAGTCGACTCTGAAGGTATCTATGGAAGCGCGTTACTTCGTTGATTTTTGGAATTTTATATAAGTTTTTTTGTTAATTTGGAACTTGAGAAATATGTAGTGTGGATATATGAAGAGTACAGTGATTATTTGTCATATTTTTCTTTCCATCTTCCTCATGTCGTGTTTCTTTTATTATTCCTAATCTTCTTTCAGAAAATTCAAAATGTGATCTACTCCTCTGCAATAGAAGGTATTATACCGTTCTTCTTTGTTTTTCTTTCGTGGACATGATTATATATCATGATTCCAGACATATCAATTTGAAGAGTGTCCAGTCAGTATCAATTTTATTAATGGATTTTATTTTGATTATTAGTGCCAGCTAAAGCGATTGATCTATACCTGGACCTGAGGAGAACGATAGAGGAAAAAGTGCATGTGAGCAATGAACCATGCCTTAATTACATTCATATCCCAATAATCTTTAACTTTACTTACATGCTGGTAATTTTGTTGCAGGAATTTTCTGAACCTTTATCTGATAAGCTTCTACCAGATATGGATCCAATGGAGCAAGGCGCGTTCACACTTGTTTTGGATCTAAATGACGCTAGTTTATTCTGATTGGAAGGTATGCTTTATTGCTTTGGATTGGGTAGTGATTCTGATATTCTCTATTGATCTTTAACATTTATTTGTAAATTTAACGTATACTATATATTATTCCTGCTTAGCATTCTGAATTTTTTTGTACGGAATTTATCGCCATTTTTGGTGTACAGCGTGAGAGAGGTTGGAGAACATTTAAAAGACCTGGAGTTGATGCTTTCCTTCAACATCTTTCCAAATTATATGAAATTGTTGTATACTCGGATCAGCTTGATATGGTTTGTCTGACATACTTTTATCTATTTCATTCCTTCCGTGTTTTCTCTTACATGTTGTTTGGTACTAATGCTTATTATTGCTTTTCAATTTTCAGTACGTTGGTCCAATTGTTGGAAGGTTAAATGAAACATGTGGTAACTGTATACGGTATTGCTTAAACAGGTCAGCGACCAAGTATCAGAATGGAAAGCATTATAGAGTAAGTTTTGAACTCACTGAGCCTTTTTTATTGGTGATAGTAATGCATATGACTTCTATTGCGACTTTGGCCAATCTGTCTATTCGCGATGACTAAGTTACATACCCTGATTGAATCATTTTTTAATTTTAGAAAAAATAATTGGAAATAATATATATTTTGCACATGTAAACAGTAGTGCTTGACGGAAGATAATGAATTGTGTTTTCAGTAGGTGAAGATTTCTTTTGATCATCTTATTCTTTTAATGGACTGTAAAACAACCACTTACATGTCCAAATACCATACACTAACACTTCAATATATAGCAGTTATTTTTGCAGCCTATTTTGAAAAGAGAAAAATAAAGAATGAATGGGCTACTAGTAACGTAACGGATCCTAAAAACTAATAACTTAAGGGAGATAAATTATTGGCTAAAAGAGTGGGATATATCAATGACTGAGAGAATTTTTGGGGTTTTGTTATCGATAATATAACAATGATGGCTAATACGAAACATTCTTTCTGATTAACCTGTTTTTCATCCCCGCTCTGAAATTCTTGACTAAATTTGAGAACTAGAGAAATATTGAATCTATGTTGATAAATTTGTTAATTAGATATGAACTATAGGCTGGCACTAACAGTATATCTTCTGTTTTACCCTTGAAAGTATTGGTATATCAAAAAACTTACAATATTTTGGATTAAAGTGCTTATGGGATAGATGAACTTGTATATAATAAAGTGAAAGGGTCTGATTCTGTCTTGCCGTGGCGGGGAAAGATGTTTTCTGTAAGTTGAATAAATATCATTCAGTGAAAGTTGTATTCATCTTTTTTCCTTCTTTTTTTGCAGGACCTTTCAAATTGAATAGAGATCCATCAAGAGTCATATATATAAGTGGTCATGCTTTAGAAAGTTCCTTGCAGCCTGAAAACAGTGTCCAGATCAAACCTTGGACAACTGAAGTTGACGACACAGAGCTAGTGGATCTAATCCCCTTCCTTGAGTGTGAGTCTCGTCCTCTCTCATTTGAACAAAGTGATTTTGTAAATTCTTGTAATAACACTTACACGAAGTAAGCTAAAATGGACTTCATGGTGTGCCAGATATTGCCACCCATAGACCAGCTGACATCAGGCCCGTGTTAACATCGTATCATGGAAAAGACGTGGGTAAAGAGTTTATCAGACGTTCGGTTGAGTTTGAAAGGTATTGTTTGGTTCTAAGTAGCCACACATAACAATGGATAAGGAATGTGATAAATGAGTTCAGCCATCCGTGCTTATGATAATATGTACCATATACTCATTGCTACTATGTTGTCATTCACAGGCAAAAGAAAGAACAGAAGCAGCATAAACGAACTTGGTGGGGATGAGGATTATTCACATAATAAGCTGAATGCCAGAGACACCTATCCTTTGCATAAACTTGTCTGATTGGTCTCCATTTTTGTTAATTGGATTCTCATCTGAGCTGACAAAGCAGCTAAGAAACTGCGTAGCACAACACATTCACATTATTTGATCATGACGTGCAGAACTTGCAATTTATGTTTTTATCTTGCTAACGTCTCATGTGATACCAGCAGTTGAATGTTTGAATATTTAAACGAATAATATATTTTATCAGAATTATCAAGTAGCATGTAGGGAGTTTCCAGTTCCATGTCCACGCACGCAACCAAAAAAATCCAATATCTATGCGTTGACCTGACAGAAGTACACTGCTCTGAGAAGGTGCGCCATCATGTTTACCCTCGTACGAGATGCCTGTGTTTGAAAGAAGTGGCAGAGATTGATTTGTTGTTGAGAATTTGGTAGTGAGGAACTTGGTTAGGAGGTTGTCTGCTTGGAAACGTTGCTTCCGTGCGGGTGTGCTGCTGATTGGCCTCCATGCCATTAATGCATTCCCTCAACATCATCATTTAGAACATGCATTATACAATATGTTTTTTAGGACCTGTAACTGGGTGGACGTAAATTAGGAGACATTATGGATATGATATGAGGACATACTTTGACCATCTGCTTGTTTGTAAAACTTAAACGCAGGCACCAACCAAGTCAACACTAGTACAATTTGTCCAAGTATCAGAAACCATAAGTTATAATCAGTAAAGCAGGGTGCAGCAAGCACTCTACTTCATGTATTTTTGAAGAAATTTCCTGTGGAAATCACTCCTGATCGTGTCATTGATGAAACGCTTTGGAGTCTTAGTTTCACCACGAGCTTGGTTTTTGAATACAACATCATCATCCCACCTTCTTTTAACACTGAATGATGTTGGGTTGTTGATCAGAGGGTTTCCACGAATCAGCTCAGCTTCTTTAACTTTGAGATCTTCTTCCATTTGCTGGCGTTCCTGAAGCAGCATAAGAGGCATAAAAAATTGAAAAAAAGAAGGGTACCATGCAAATGAGTTCACAACACATAGCAAACGTTTAGTGGACTTTAAATCAGAGAGCTAACAAGTCGTAGACTTACAAAAACAAAGTCCTATATATGTACCTTCCTAAGTTTCTCTTCTGCTCTTTCTTTCTTTATTTGTTCGAGTTCGGCCATTAGAGCTTCAGTGTCATCCTCATCATCATCATCCTCATCGCTGCAGATATGAAATTTGATTAGTACGGTAGGTAACAAGAGGTAATTGCAATCCTCGATGTTCCGCTCAGATATATTCCTCATGAGCTTCAAGAAAACTGAAGTAATAATGATCAAGCACAGGCTTGGATAGGTAAACAACTGATTCAGAGTTTAAAAAACCATATATCCAACAACAAAACGGAATCTCAGTAAGCAAAATATATAAAGTTATCTGTAAGTAACAAAAAACAAACCTGTCATCACTATTGACTTCAATATCAGAATCATCAGCATCTATATTCCGAGCATATATACGGTCATCTTCATCTCTTTTCCCCCCTAAAGGTTGATATCATTTAAATAAGAATGTTGATTATCAGCATATCAATTTATGCAACACATAAACTTTGAAGGAAAAACAAATTCACCTTCCAGCAGCAGTTGACTACCCCTCCTACGATCACTTTCATCTGCACCAAAGACGTTCAAAATATTTCAAAATAAACAACTGCATAAAAGCTAAATATATCGTGATATATTGACTGTAACACTTGGCCTCATGCCACACCTGAATGAGACTTGTTCTTAGATGAGAAATGCCTTCGCTCACGATCTTCCAATTCCTCTCGAAGATTCCTCTTTTCCAGCTCATCTTGGGTATCCTGCCCTTCCCTCCTATAAAACAAACAATTTCAACCAAGACAATCATAAGCAAAGTGCAATAACACTATCACTGCACCAATAACAACGAAAAATTGGTGCCTTAAAACTCATTTTGATGGCCAACTGTGTACACATCAGATTAGTTGCGTTAAAATCCCCGTGATGTAAGTTATCAATAAGTCAATCGATAAGAGAATACAACAATAAAAATCAAGTTGAGCCTGCCTGATCACAAAATACAGAATAAAGAAGGCAACCGAGTGAAAATCAAGAAAGCAAGACTAAAAGAATTCCTCAATATGACCCAGAAAACATTCTTGATGGAAAATCCAAACTACGAAACAAAATAACCTGGGTTTGAGAGTTGTGTGAGCAGCAATATCTCTTGACGAGTACTTCTGGAAGGGCCGAAAATTCTCGCCCCACCTTGTTCATTCCCTCCCTTGGCGGGTGCCCATGTGGGACGTGCGGCAGTCGTCATCTTCCTCTACTTACCTTTTTAACAACAAAAACACTTTCAACATTCATAAAGAGCTACATTCAATATAAAACAATTCAAACTTTCACAACATAACACAAATCAGAATTCTTAAGTCACATTAACAATAACCAATCATCCTTGTCATTCAAAATCAAAAAAAAACACCAATATACACGTATACATACTTCAGTAATCAAAAACTATCCTTCATTAATATAATAGCCGTGGCATTCACAAATTGCATCTCCTCACAGAAAGAAATTCTAATCTCACTCACTTCATCCTCTTAAACCTCAATTCATCATCTAAACTACTTAACCCTAAATCTGAAAATCGACCGACCATTCCCCGTGACCTAATTTAACTAAAATCAATAAATCAAGAAAAAAAGCTCACAAACTATCAAGGTCTACGAAAACATCGGATTATCGAAACTAATTTCGGAAATTAGGGTTTTCACCTGACGAGCGTCGATTCGATCTCGTTCGCCGTCGTCGCGAGATTCGTAGATAGATGGAGAAGACGAAACGAGGAGGGGGTTGATTTGCAAATATGAATAATTTCTTTGGACTCACGAACGTATCTTTATTTATAAAATAGCCCTTTTAATTTATACGATTTATGTTATTTGCCCTCTTAGTTCGGCAAATTACAACATTAATAAAATAAATTAGAGTGGCTATTTAGTATAAATTCAGAAAAAACAATATTGATGTCTCATAATATTTTTGAGACTATGGGAAATATAAATAATATTATTTTTTAATTAAATAATGGATACTAATAAACATTAATTCGAACACTAGACATCTTTATATTAATTTAATTTTTAGTTTTAATCGTTAGAATTAAAAAATCAACTGTTTACTTATCGGCTACCGAATTCTGATAAAAAAATTAGCTGTTTTTATTCGTAAATTGTGAACCACTAGTTGATGTCAAACGAATCTCCCTCCAATTGAATCTTTCTCCACACCCAAATTTATCCAAAACTCAATCCGAAAACCTCTCCATTTCATCAGCAACTCATCTCAAAATCTCATCCCAACACAACATTATCCATTCAATAATTCCCCACAATGCAATGCAACTCAATGCAACAAACCAAAGAGGAAAACAAGATAATAATGCAAGGGAAGAAAATGGCTGGCCGCCTTCCGATGATCGACGTAGATTCGGGCAAGAAGATCGCTGCCTCGTCGGTCAAAATGCCTTCTAGTGCCAAAGCAGTATGTCTTTGCTCTCCAACCACTCATGTAGGCTCATTCAGATGCAGACTTCATAGAGGTTCAAACTATGATCACAATAGTAATGGACATGTTTCACGAAGTAACTCGGACGGATCAAACCTCTCTGATTTAGTTCTAGGCCGGAGCATCAATCACTTCAAGCATAAAACCAGCTTTCCTTAATAATTTGCGCATTTATGTGTACCTAAAGTTGATTTTTTAATCACACGTTCATTCGATATATTCTATTTTCTCAATGAATTTGCTTTTTATTTGACATAATAAATGTTTTTACATAAGAGTTTGAGTGTCTTCTAGTTCACTTTCATTGACAAATCCGCTTCCATCCTCAATTGCACTAAGGTCTTGTACATCCAAGTTCCACATAGCCCCTAAAACATGCATATGAATAAAAATAAGTTCGTAAATTAATAAATATATTCATACTCTGTAGGAACTTTTTGAGGATTTTTATGACGCGGGTCTCAGAACATACCGATGTTTTTATTCCATGGAATACAATTTTCGATGAAACAAGGTCCATTAGGCGTCAACTTCCACGGACAATGACAACCAGCATCGATGCACCTTTGATAATCTCTTTTATGAATATAAGCATCAAACCATTCCAACTTACCATTCCATTTAACAGAACAGAAAAACAATGTCCTGCTAAAAGCTTGTGGTCTAAAAGAGAAATCATATGTCTGACCATAAACAAGTGAATGAACTCCAAGATCATCATCTTTCGATTTACAATGAAGTTCGATATTACCGATGTTGTCAGTTATTTCTAATCGAAATTTAGGAACAATGAAAAATCCGCAATCGCCATGATTCTCAGCAGTGGTTGTGTTCAGGATTTGGGACAAAAACACAAGTGAGAACAAACATGAAACATTTAGGAATGAAAGAATTGAGGGAGACATTACAAAGATGAATGTTTTGTGCATGTTTTCATGTTATTGTTGTCTTATTTATTTATATGGATGATTCATTTTAAGGTCATATGAGATCAAAAATGAATGTTCATGGGATTAAGTATTTAAGTTTGACATTTCTATTGAACAAGAATAATATGCTCTTTGGTGGAAAGAATATTCCTTCATTATAGATAAACTAAGGCTTTTATAAATGAGAATTTGTGAACTATTTATTTATTAAAGTTGTTGAACTAAAAATGCAATGCATGAGATATAACGTAATATAATGAATTAATAAATTATGAAAATATAATTATACTCTTACATTATTGTTCTCAATTTTTATACTTTCCTTGAATAAATTCATTAAATTTGTATTTCAATATGACATTCAGTTAGTATTTAAAAGGAAGCTAGTAATTCATGCACAATTCACTTGTCCATTTTGATCAATTGTTATTTATGAATGATATTATAAATTAATGTAGGGTATCATGAAATGATATTAGATGCATACAATTGGAAACTGAAATGTGTTTTCAAAAATTATAATAATCGTTTTGATTTATATAAGAAAAAAATATCTATTTTCAAAAATTAATAATTTTTATTTATTTTCCTACAACTTTAAAATAACTTGCAGAAATATGATGTGGGTTGGAAGGTAGAAGTAGAACAAGGCACCGCCATTTCTATTCCACAAGATGCGAATTGGTGAAACAAAGTCCATCTGAACTTCAATAGGAATTCATATCGCGTGCACCGATGCAAGTTGCTGCTAGTCCAAAACGACGTCGTTTTGTATAAAATGACGTCGTTTTGTGACGGGTTCATTTGATACAATTAGGGTTTTAGAAATAAAACTACGCTGTTTTATTTTAAGGACACTAAAACTACAACGTTTTAAGAATTGCAGCATTTAGCTGCATATAATATTGCTGCACTAGATAAGGGTCCCTTCAATAGACGATGACATCCAGCAGGACATAATCTCTCGGATGGTTATTTCCATACCACAACATGAACCATATATCAGGCCACAAGGTTGGGAGTCAAGTTTTGGGGAACCGTGATAAGTTATAAGGCTGGTTATAATAATAACAGGTGAAGAAGATGGCTAACAGTTTCAATGCATTAAACTCAAATTGTCAGCCGAATAACAAACACATGATGAAACAAAAAAGTACTTTAGTTTTAGATAGAAGATAGATAGATAGGTAAAAACTGGTTCTAAAAAACCCTGAAGAGGATGGCAACTGTTTTAGTCAACCTCTTCCATCTTGCTACCATCTGCATCCGCATCAGCATCCTCAAGCGCTGGCACATCAGCATCAACCTCACCTGAGTCGTCCTCCTCAATGCTCAAACCCAGCTTCAACATTCTGTGAATTCTGTTTCCAAAGGTGTTTGGCTCGTCAAGGCTGAATCCAGATGTCAGCAAAGAAGTTTCAAACAGTAGCAGCACTAAATCCTTGACAGATTTGTCATTCTTATCAGCATCTGCTCTCTTCCTCAGTTCCTCCATGATTGGGTTCTCTGGGTTGATTTCCATTGTTTTCTTGCTTGACATGTACCCTGCCATGCTTGAATCTCTCAATGCCTGAGCTTTCATGATCCTCTCCATGTTAGCAGTCCATCCATACTCACCAGTAACCAAACAGCAGGGAGAATCAACCACACGGTCAGAGACTATAACCTTCTCCACTTTGTCACCCAAGACATCCTTGATAACCTTGCACAGGCCCTCAAATTTGGCCTTTAACTCCTCCTGCTTCTTCTTTTCATCTTCACTTTCATCAATCTTCAGACCCTCCTTAGTAGCTGAGACAAGCTTCTTACCCTCATACTCCTTGAGCTGGCCAACAGCATACTCATCAATAGCATCAACCATGTAAAGAACTTCATAACCCCTCTTCTTCAACTTCTCGAGGAAGGGGGAGTTCTCAACAGCCTTCTTGCTCTCACCAGTGATGTAGAAGATATCATTCTGACCCTCCTTCATTCTGGTCACATAGTCCTTCAAACTGGTCATCTCCTCACCGCTCTTAGTGGAGTGATACCTGAGCAAATCAGCAAGTTTGGCCTTGTTGGTTGAGTCCTCATGAATACCAAGCTTGAGGTTCTTGGAGAAGGCCTCGTAAAATTTCACATAGTCTTCCTTGTTCTCAGCAATCTCTTGAAACATTTCCACACATTTCTTAACCAAATTCTTGCGGATGACCTTCAAGATCTTGTTTTGCTGCAACATTTCTCTAGAGATGTTCAGTGGAAGATCCTCAGAGTCCACAATACCCTTCACAAAGCTCAGATACTCGGGAATCAACTCTTCACAGTTGTCCATGATGAAAACACGACGAACATAAAGCTTGATGTTGTTTGGCTTCTTCTTGGTGTCAAACAGATCAAAAGGTGCCCTCTTGGGAACAAAGAGAACAGCCTTGAACTCAAGTTGTCCCTCCACCGAGAAATGCTTCACTGCCAAATGCTCTTCCCAGTCATTGGTGAGACTCTTGTAGAAAGCAGCATACTCCTCCTTAGTGATCTCTTCTGGCTTCCTCATCCAGATAGGCTTTTGTTTGTTGACCAAAGACCACTCATGTGACACTTCCTTGATCTTCTTCTTTTTCTTCTCCTCCTTTTCTTTTTCCTCATCAACATCCTCAACCTTTCCTTCCTCATCCTTCTTCTCTTCCTCATCCTTCTTCTCTTCTTCATCCTCATCGTCCGAAATCTCCTTCTCAGTGGTCTTCTCAATCCACAAGGAGATAGGGTAACTGATGAACTCAGAGTGCTTCTTGACAAGATCCTTAAGACGTCTCTCTTCAAGGTACTCAAGTTGGTCTTCCTTGAGGTGAAGAACAATCTTAGTACCCCTACCAAGGCTCTCACCAGATGTATCCCTGGTCACTGTAAAAGACCCACCAGCCTGAGACTCCCATACATACTGCTCATCATCATTGTGCTTTGTTGTCACAATAACCTTATCAGCCACAAGATAAGCAGAGTAAAATCCAACACCAAACTGTCCAATCATGCTAACATCAGCCCCAGCAGCAATCGCCTCCATAAACTCCTTGGTACCAGACCTTGCAATAGTACCCAAATTGTTCACCAAATCTGATCCAACCAGAAAAAAATCGTTAACTCCAAAATCCACATAAAAGCTAACAAACCATACACATGAAAAATAACCAAACAAACAAAAGCCAAAAACTCACCGGCTTTAGTCATTCCAATACCACTGTCAATCAATGTCAAGGTATTGTTTGCCTTGTCAGGGATAATGTGGATAAAGAGCTCTGGCTGGCCATCTAGCTTGCTCTTGTCAGTCAAGCTCTCAAATCTAATCTTGTCCAATGCCTAGAAAATCAACCACAAATCCAGATCAACAATCAAACTAACCAAATTCAAAACTCTCGTAACCAACTTAAAGTACAAACAATAAGCAAGAGCCATCATCAAACTGTTATAGTTCATTCAATTGAAGCTTAAACTACTAAAGCAACTAAGATCAAACGCTTCATTTCCTAACCACAATCTCAACTCAGTAAATCAGATCAAAGCAACCAAATGACTATAAAACGAAGCATAAACAAAACGTAATTGAAAAATGATGAAATGACATACGTCGGAGGCGTTACTGATGAGTTCACGAAGGAAGATCTCCTTGTTGGAGTAAAAAGTGTTGATGATGAGACTCAACAGCTGATTGATCTCAGCTTGGAAAGCAAACGTCTCGGCATCGGCCATCGCTTCAGCAGCAGTTGACGACGTTAGTGAGATTTGAAATTGGAGGAAGTGAGGCTAGGGTTTTGAAAAAGGAGTGACGAAATGTTGAACGCTTGGCTTTTATAGTGTTTCACTAGGGTTTCTAGATCCTTCTAAGTTGCTGATTAGGAGACTTTGAGTTTGGGCCATCTTACAATAAAATCTATGTAACTAAATTAATGTCTCCAGTCTTTTCCTTTTTTTTTTTGATATTAAAGTTTTTTTTTTTGATGAGTGGTTTTACAATTGAGTACAAGATATTACATATTCATCAAGTACAACTAATACTTTGAACGTACAAGCCATCCAGGCACTACCACCAATGATCTTCAATAATCCATCAATATCCAAGCATTGAGCATCCATCGAGCATCAAATCAACAGCTTCCACGCACAGGCGGGAAGAATAAACAGCCTCCACGCGCGCAGACGGGAGGAATGAAGCCTCAGAACAATCTGAGGAATAATGGTGAGGCCCTGAGGTTCCTTTGTCAGGTTCCTCAACCAACAGAGCACCACTCTGTTGGCGAATAAGAGTTATTTGAAATTAGTTTAAAATAATTTTTGTGAGATTTAAATGCCGTATTAAAATTGAGAGACACAATAATTTTGTGAGATTTTAATATTTAATTATCTGATTAAATTGACATTTGAGTTATGTCCATAAGGTTTTCAAATTAGTTTACTGACTAAACAATTGACTTTAACTCAATATTTGAAATTCACTCTGACTAAGGATCTAGGAGGACAATCGTTGAGATTAAATTTTGTAAGACGGAAGGATACGATCTCAATCGTTGATTTTAATTGATCTGACGGTTGAGATTAAGTTGGTTTTTTATTTAAATTGGTAGTTGAATATGCAAAATACACGAGCGGTTGAGAATGACGGTTATCAATCTCAGAGAACTTGAGATGATATCCTACTGTCCTACGTATAAATGCTTGTCCTCCTTAATCTCCTTCCTTGACACTAAAATTGTTTGCAAAAATAAATTTAACTATTTAGAATACATAATTTTATCATTTATTTGATTAATTCCACAATTGAAATTACAAATTCATTTTTAATTAAATGAACGATAAGATTTAAAAAATATGTACTGTTGAATTTGACGAGTATTTTTAGTTTAATTTTCGTTAACTGAATTATAAATATTGGGAAGGGATCAGATATAAAGTGCTAGTTTTGGTATAAAATATAAAACTTTCCCAACCGTAGATTGATTTCAATCCAACGATTCAAATACGCATCTAAATACTTACCAAAATAACAATAAAGGGCAAATCCGTAATGTTATAAAAATAATTATATTTGAAGATTATATTTTCATATCATATACTAAAAATCCTCCAACAAATTTTATCAGTTACGCTCTTCCTAACAATTACGGATGAGAATCAATATTCTGGTTCAGATCCGTAGTACGAAGTCGCAATAGTGTTTTTGATCGGTTATATTGTTTTAATTGCAATTACGATTCTTAATGGACATGATCCAAAATATTGTAGTGTATGGTTCTAGAACCATATAGTTCAAATATCTGGACCATACTAGAATTGACGATCCTATTTGAATCTTTTCGTCGATATGGTTCAAGTATTTGTATTGGATGATTCTAGAACCGTAGTTAGCAAATTGATGGACCATACTAGATAATGAAAATGATATGAACTAATTAGTGATAATTTATGAACCATACAAGCATTTTGCATATAATATCAAACCATTCAATAATCGTCAACCACTATTGAATTATGAATCAGAAACTCAGTATTTTTTGCATTGCTTGTTCAACAAAACATCAATTAGGAGTAATAGTATCAAATGATCCTAAAATACACGAATTTTTCCGTATGCAGCGTAAGACATCAAGACCAGTCTTCTATTCTAATCGATTTTCAACTCATCGTGTCTCCAAGTCAGTATTCGCACAATGTATAAGTTCCTTAGCTTATCTACCACTCTTTTCTAAACCTGTAAAAAACATTCAACATGGTAATATATGTTCCAGCCAAATACAAAATAGTCTGCGAGTATGGTTCAATAAATTGATAAACATGGTTCAATTATTTGGACCATACTAATCTAGTATGGTTCAACAAATTGTTAAGCATGGTTCATGAACCATGTTAATATATTTTTTGAACCTTACAGTATATTCATGTTTAATAAACTATATCAGCCGGATCGCTGCTGATGTTTTATAATTGAAAGTCGATTCGCAATGTCAGACATCAAATGTCGCACAAAACGAAACCCGAACTAAATCGCAACAGTTTAAATGAAACCCTAGTATAATAGACATACGAAACCCTAAGATAACTTACAAGCCAAGCGGAGACATGTGTGTGACGGATGATAACAATCGACGCAGATACGGCTGAATTCGTTTCTTCGTTTGATTTTCAGAGGTTGTTTCACAATTTCAAAATACCCTAATTTTTGGATTGAATTATGGTTTGTGAAACAACCTTATTTTGTTCTTCCTAAATTACCCTCACATTTAATTTCGAATTATTTTAATTCTATATTTGGTAACTTTTTTATTTGATTTGGTTATAAATCGGGTCTGTTGATCTAATTTATTTAACAGTTCATATTAGTGTATATTTTATACACATAAGAGACTTTATACTAGATTTTCATCCATATTCATAAATATGGGAATATTCATAAATATTCAACTAACAAATACTTGCATGAGGTGTATATGATAGGTGCATATGAGTGGATAATTCATAGTTTATCCATGGAATCCTGACTCAAAATTTGGATTAAATTTTATTATATTGAGAAGTTAGTTATAAAAATTAAAATTTGATAATTATTTTAATTAAATTTTTATTAATCAATGATCAAGATTTCTTTGAATTTTAAGATTTTTTATCCAATTTTTATTGTTTTCGTGTATTAAGACATTAATTTAACATTTAATAGTTTATTTTTATAATAAAAAAGAAATCAGAATGTTGTTAGATTAAATCATTTCTTCTCTAAAAACCAAACCCTAATTCAATTCTCAACTCGCCGATCACTAAATCCGATCTTAAGATGCAGAAAATGGCGCAAGGCTGGTTTTCAGGGAGCACCAGCAGCGACGATCAGCTGCAGCCGAAATCCTCGTCACTCCTAGCTGACTGGAATTCCTACGCTGACTCTCAAATTCCTCAAGATAGCTCCGATTCGTTGGGATTTGATCTTGAATCCGCCGTTAGGTCTGCTAATGATACCTTCTCCGGCACCTTCAATGTGTATGTGCTCCATTTCCTTTTTCTTTATGCCGAATAGTATTCGTTTACTTATTAGACATTTCGATTCGGATTAAGACATGTTTATTATTGAGTTGAAATGTAGCCTGAAGGTTTTATATATATTCAAGTTCAAAACTTTCTTGGAATTTTGTGGCTACTTTGAGAAGTTGTGCTGTTAATAATGATGTAGGATAATCGTTAGGTTGTTGCAAATATTTTCTTTCTATTACTATTTTAGAGGGCAACGCATTGAATCTAATGTACAAAACAGCATTTTGTATCAATTTTTAACTCGAAGTAGCGGTTTTGACTGGTGATGGTGACTATTTATCAGAGTTTCGAAAGGAGTACGGGAGCTGCCTGGAAGTCTACAGTCTGCTACTAGTGGTGTTCCTTCAGGAAAATCGCTCATGTATTTTGGTTTGTTCCTAGCTACGGGTGTTTTCTTTGTCTTTATTGCATTCACCATGTTTCTCCCGGTCATGGTGCTTATGCCACAGAAATTTGCCATCTGCTTTACCCTTGGATGTGGTTTTATTGTTGGGTCGTTCTTTGCTCTTAGGGGTCCGAAAAATCAGCTAGCCCACATGTCATCAACAGAGGTAAATCAGTAATGAGATGTTGATGTTATATAACAAGTTTTTAACAGTAATGCAACTTTTGTTTTGCACAGATTTCCATCTGCCAAATCCTGTTACTACATCATCTTTGTATGTTTCCTATGTATGTAACCTTTTGTATCTTGCAGAGGCTTCCATTTACTCTGGGATTCCTCGGCACTATGGTAGGGACTATTTATGTGTCCATGGTGCTCCACAGTTACATTCTCTCTGTACTATTTGCTGTGCTACAGGTTGGCCTTTTTTCCATTCATTTTTTGTCATTGCATGCACCCTCATACTTTGTATTTCAGAGCAGCCTGTCTAGTACTGTTTATTAGTTTTTCCATGGTGATCCGGTATTTCCTCCGTCTATTTGATAAATGCCATAAATTTTCATGTTGAATTTGAATATGGTTCCAGCTGTTACAGCTTTCCATTTGTATGCCTATACTCTAAAACTGATGTTTCTTTACCTTTGTAGGTTCTGGCTCTTGCATATTATGCTATATCATATTTCCCTGGGGGATCAGCAGGACTCAAGTTTCTTACATCTGCTCTAACATCTTCAGTTCTTAGATGCTTTGGACGATAATGACAAATTTTTTTGAATACATTGAATGTTGCTGATCATGGTACTGGTAATTGTTGGGATTTAGTGGACCGTAATACTAAACAAATTTCTTAGAATTTACACGTGACCCTAGATCTTAATATAAAGATATCAAAAGTTTCTAGCTGGATGCTGATCCTCATTGAGCTGAATGTTTGCAGTGAAATAGTCAACAAACCAAATCCCTGGCAAGCCTCCTAATGTGGAGCTGGGTGTTTGCAGTGAATAGTCTTTGAACCAAATCTCTGGCAAGCCAATTGAGGAATTGGTGATTCTAATTGTTACAGGTTTTGACGTCTTACAAATACAGTGAAATGTTAAGAGTTCTAGACTGATGCTTTTTGAGCTGATTTACTGATGTGTCTCTAAAGTTTACATATGCTACTGTTTAGAACATTTCTCAAATACGATGTCATATTGTGAACTTGTTACCCTTTGCATTTCCATTTTACATTGTGTTACGAAAATCTAATGTATGTATAGCTTACATTTTGCAGCCATTCGAACTTTTATTGATACCTGGTCATGATTATGATGATCATCAACTCCATATGGTAAATTACATTGACTAGCTAATCAGTGCCTGTTCAACTACACTGCTGAACCCATGTAAAACTATACCATGGCGATTTCTGACAGGATCAATTGCAATAACATGCTCTATGATGTTTCTGCAGAGGAATTGGGACCATCTCAAAGCCATATGTTCATGTCATCTTTTCATTTTTGTTTGGCTCTAGGAAAAGAAAAAGGAGAATGACATAATGCATAAAGCTCAATGCCATACGCACTCTTACCTTCCTCTTTACCAATTTCTCTTGTTCAACAACATATGATTCCCCTTCCTCTTTCCGTTTTTTTCTTCTTCTTTTTCAGTTTAACACACATTTCTAAATCATCGAAACTCGAGCCCATTCGCAAAGCAAACAAGATATCATCATCGTTAATATCTCATATCCGATTTCCGGGGTGTACAACCGAAATAAATACTAAAAATTAAAAGCAAAAAGAGCGAGAATGGTATTTTGGCAGAACATGGCATCAAGTTTCTTCCAAGAACTAAACTTAACAATGTCTATCCAGTGTCTAAATTCCTAGCAACTCATTTAGCAGAACAAATGGGCATCTTAAAGGTTCAGTAACTTTAAGGCCATTGATTCGTAGCCATTCTAAATCATTGCAAGAATTTAACTCATGAAACACTTAAAGGTTAAGTTTACTGTACCCATCATCCATCGCAGAAAGTGGTGCACTATTATTGACACTGGGCATGACCCCAATACATGCCGTTGATGGGCATGTTCCATCTTGTAATCAGGAAACACTAGAAAGCGCTTCACATCACATCCATAAAATTCTGCAATGTCCCAAAGTGAAGTAACTTAAGTCACATGTAGCCATTATAGAGCCATAAGTTGAGTTCCCAGATGCTCCATTTACTTTACTGTTCTAAAAGAGAATTGTTGTTCTGTCCACTTTTTTCTTTCAGCACTTTTCATCGTCTTGTGACATGAAGTTAAGAAGTTCCTTCCCCATACATGCATTTCTCGTTAACATTGTCGACATCCAATTTAGTTATTCCTTTGAAATGCACACTAAAGATTGTACTGAAAACTACTGCATTACCAAGCTGATAAGATAACACATAATTACCTCAACATTTCTTCGTTTCTGTCGTAAATATGATTCAACTCTGCCTAGCAATTTACGCGCATCTTCATACCCAGTTTACCTGAAACAGTCGAAACAAAATGATTCCTTGTAGTTAAAAATCTAACATGTCTCAAAATTTAGCCTTTTGGAACACTCATTTTTGTTGACTGTAGTTTTACAAAATCATGCACATTCAGCATCTGTCAAATATAATATGTATAGCAGTGGAAACTCTACTCACCCACATTGTCATTCCATTATGTCCAGGTAGTAGAAAATTAATAAATCCCATTGAAAGCTAAGTGTTCTATATAATCTGTGAGGCCATGTAGCCCCACAAATCCAGGATTTCCGGGCCGATTAAGGACATAAAATTTGTCATTATGAGGGATGTGACTTTGACTGCTCATCAACTTTGAGCTAAAGACCCAACTAATCCATCTTGTTTATGTAAACCAATGGAACCTAAAAGATATGGACAACAAAGACTCAAAAATGCAGATGGGAACTAAAAGGCTCAGGACAACAGATGCCGACCTTGTTTTAATATTTGCAGAACGCATGAATGCAAAAGCAGTAAGAGTATTCAAATACTGAATGCCATCAAATATATCAGAGACCGAATCATAGTTATTTCAGTGGACGCTGATGCAGTTTATTTGACTGACGGTATTGAAAGCATTCGTATTCGTGCACAAATATGAAAAATACCTTTATGTCTTGATCCAGATTTTTTTGAGAAGGTCCACATTCTGAAATTAACTGTAACAATGAGAAAGAATTGCATAGTTAGAATAGAGCAATGTACAGCTCTGGATGGAATTAAGACTACCGCCAATACCTCTTCTGATCTCATTTTCCTCGCCTCTTCTCGTGTGAGCGTCACATGCTTCGGAAAAACAAGGCCTGACACCAAAACCAGTAAATAGAACAAAATGTCATATTAGTACTGAATGCGGATGCAAAATAACATGTAGTAACTTAATCTACTCATCCTTATTCATAGGTATAATGACCGCTCGTGCTCACACATTAGAGAGCTCGACAGGATATCTTAAACTATACGAATCCTACAAGTACAAAGTGTAGTGATTACGCTTGGTCTATCAATATTTCTAATGCATACCAAAAAATTCACCATCATTCTTAGGTAAAATCCAAACTTGGCGTAAACTTAATCCTTCATTTTAAAACTAGTGACCCCCCTAAAGCAACCTTTCACCAAAGAAGATGCTGAATATAATTTTATCACATTTTGCTTTCATCTTCGAGCCTATGTGTTTGTCGCTTATCATGTCTTTGTTGTTCCCATCTCGTCCTTATTCCTTTTCCTAATCAAACCACAGTGAATCAAATCATTGATAATGAGAATTACACGCTTTCAGTATCAGGATGTCCGCAAAATATACTAGGAAGTGTAACTCCGAACGTGGACCTAAATATTTACATACACTTTAACAACTGATCCTGAATTCATCTGCGTCAATCGGAGCAGGGAGAGTACTGAAACACAGAAGATTAACATTTGAACTATATCTACTGATATAAAACTGAAAGTGTCATCATATTGACTACAATGTGGCACGAGGGACAGATCTAATCACACAATTATTAGGAAGCAAACTGTATTAAAATGCTGAATGAACATATCATCTTTGTTCTGATCTGAGAATTAATCAAGAAATAATGTCCTGTTGTCCTTTCTACCCAATGGGATTGAACATGTCGGAACTTATTAATTATCCATTACAGCAAAGCCTTCCCGACAACATGACCATTTAAGAAATCTTAATAAGAAAAGAAGGCAATGTGACTTTAACTCAGCCCTATACTTCCTATTCACCCCATGTGCAGTTCGCCAAAATGCCATTTTGATTCCACTTTCACTACCAGAATAGATCTCAATCAATAACTAAAAAACTACTACTTACACAAGTACAAGACATTAAATAAAGACTGACCCATATCCCCGAATTTCAGTATTGCAAAAAAAGTCGTAGCAAAGCATCATTTGGTTTCCGGCAACTCATACTGGAACACAGTTTTTTATTTATAGAACAGGTGTGTGTAACAGATTTTTAACAAACAGATCGGAAACTATCTCAACTTCATGACATTTTCGCCTACCAGTATCGAAAAGCAATAAGAGCGAAATAAACCTTTAAAGACATCAAATGATCTGATGTGCAAATTTTATAATAAACTACTATTGAATTGCTAACTAACATGTGAATGACCCAAAAACCATGTCCACTAAATTATAAGGGACCACTTACAAAACTTGGCTCCTTAAGGTACCTTAGATCAGAGAATGATGGTTAAAATGTTTGGCTCGAGTAGTCTATTTCTGAGTTGGATACATTTAACAGGCAACCACTGGTCCCTGAACCCGAGCCAACTTGACAGGGAAGCAGCCAACATTACTGTTCATTCCTGAAAAACGAAACAAAGTGGTATTCGATTACTAAGTGTAAGCAGATATGAGATTTCACATAACGTCAAACGTACAAGCTCCTTTAACTATTTGGATGCACATTAGAAAAGCATTTTTTGCAAGAAGCCAAAAATACCGAAAAAAGAAATGACAGAATCGACTCAAACAACATTTTAAGTCGGACAAGTGATGCACAAATTAACTAAATTCATGTCTGTAAAAGTGATCACAGAGATGCAATAAAAATCATGGAACTTTTACCACATGGTTGTCTAGTTTACTATCAGCAGTAGCGATTTTACAAACCTAAGTATCATTCAGCATTCATCCGTAATCATTATTCGGAATCCGAGACAGAAACAGATAATGAACGATTTTTTATGCAAAAGAGAAACCCATCAGCATCACCAATTCACTATCCTACAGCAAACAACAATACCAACAAAATAAATTATTAAGAGAAAATTAAAGAAAAAGAAAGTGCACTTGGATCTAGATGTTCCGGATTTCTTTCTATAAACAAAACATGGGGTTCCTCCCTCCACAATCCCCAAACAGGCCACCTGTTTTTCTGCTCTCTCAGAAATGCCTGCTGTTCTAAGGAATCTCCTTGTCTTCCTCACCTTTGTATTATCCTTAAACAACTTATTCTTATGTTGTTTTTCTTTAGATAATCAAGGTCGAGCACTTCTAGAATGGAGGAACAAGTTGAATGTTTCGGGAGATGCGTTAAAGTCATGGAGTTCTTTAGACCAGAGTCCATGCAACTGGTTTGGGATTCGATGCAACTCAAATGGCGATGTGGTGGAGTTAAGCTTGAAGTCTATGGATTTACAAGGCTCACTGCCTTCAAATTTGCAAGCTCTCAAGTCTTTGAAAATTCTTGACTTATCTTCGAGTAACTTAACAGGTTCTATCCCGAAGCAGCTTGGGGAATATCAAGAATTGACCGTCATTGATCTGAGTGATAATTCACTCACAGGGGAGATTCCAGTAGAGATTTGCGGCCTGAGCAGACTGGATACTCTAGCTCTGAACACAAACTTCCTCGAAGGTGGAATTCCTTCAGATATCGGTAACTTGACAAATCTGGTGTACTTGACACTCTATGATAATCAGCTCAGCGGTACTATTCCAAAAAGTATGGGCGCATGATTAGACTGGAGACTTTCAGAGCTGGTGGAAATAAGAATCTGAAAGGTGAGCTACCTTGGGAGATTGGGAACTGCAGCAACTTAGTTATCTTGGGACTTGCGGAAACAAGTGTCTCAGGAAGCTTGCCATCATCAATTGGGATGCTCAAAAGAATTCAACCATTGCTCTTTACACAGCATTATTATCAGGACCTATTCCGGATGAGATAGGAGAGTGCAGTGAGTTGCAAAACCTTTACTTGTATCAAAACTCAATCTCTGGACCCATTCCAAAGCAAATAGGGCAGCTCAAAAAGCTTCAAACTGTACTTCTTTGGCAAAACAGTTTGGTAGGTACCATCCCAGCGGAGCTCGGAAACTGCACTGAGCTGACAGTAATAGATTTGTCGAAAATCAGCTGACTGGTAGCATACCAAGAAGTTTCGGAAACTTACCATACCTTCAAGAACTCCAGCTAAGCATAAATAAACTCTCAGGTACCATTCCTCTGGAAATTTCAAACTGTACATCACTCACTCATTTTGAGGTTGACAACAATGAGATATCAGGAGAAATTCCTCCTCTAATTGGAAACTTAAAGCAAATGACATTATTCTTTGCTTGGAAAAATAAGCTCACCGGTCGTCTACCAGAAACACTCTCGGAATGCCAAAATCTTCAAGCTCTTGATTTATCATTCAACAACCTTTTTGGTCCAATTCCAAAACAGATTTTCGCCTTACAGAATCTCACAAAGCTGCTTCTACTATCCAACGAGTTTTCCGGATTCATACCGCCTGATATAGGCAACTGCACAAATCTCTATAGACTAAGACTCAATGATAACAGGTTAGGAGGAACTATTCCATCAGAGATTGGAAACTTGAAGATGTTGAATTTCGTTGACTTCAGTAAAAACCGCTTAGTTGGCGAGATTCCACCGACTATATCCGAATGCCGATCTCTTGAATTTCTAGACCTCCATGCAAATGGGATCACTGGTTCATTGCCTGAAAACTTACCAAAAAGTTTACAGCTTGTTGACATTTCAGAAAACAGACTCACGGGTCCATTGCCGGCCAGTATTGGAACATTGTCCGAATTGACCAAACTGATACTCGGAAAAAATCGTCTATCGAGCAGAATTCCATCAGAGATCCTCTCTTGCAGCAAGCTGCAACTTCTAGATCTCGGAGAAAATGACTTTTTTGGTGAAATACCAAAAGAGTTGGGACAAATTCCATCACTCGAGATCTCTTTAAATCTCAGCTGCAATCAGTTTTCAGGTATAATCCCTTCGCAGTTCTCAGGCCTAACTAAACTAGCATTACTTGACCTCTCCCACAATCAACTTTCCGGTGATTTGAATGTCCTCGCATCCCTTCAGAATTTAGTTTCTCTCAATGTATCATTCAACGCCTTTTCTGGACAGTTGCCTAACACACCATTTTTCCGCAAGCTCCCTTTGAGTGATCTCGCTGGAAACAAAGCTTTATACATGGCTAATGGGATAAATACTCCAAAAGACGCAGATAATTCTGATAGGAATGCTAAATCTAGGATGAGGTTAGCCATGTCGATTCTTGTCAGCGTCAGTGCAGCGCTAGTAGTGCTTGGTATATATATGTTGATTCGTGCGAAAATGATGCGTCATAACAAGTTCTTGGAAGACAATGTCTGGGAGCTAACATTATATCAGAAGCTGGATTTCTCAGTAGACGACGTTGTCAGGAATTTAATCACTGCCAATGTGATTGGAACAGGTAGCTCTGGAGTTGTGTATAAAATCCAAACCCCAGGAGGTGAATCTTTGGCAGTAAAAAGATGTGGTCATCAGAAGAATCCGGAGCATTCACGTCTGAAATCAGGACATTGGGTTCGATTCGGCACAAGAATATTATCAGGCTGTTAGGCTGGGGATCAAACCAAAGCCTAAAGCTTTTATTTTATGACTATCATCCGAATGGAAGTTTGAGTTCACTTCTTCATGGAGCAGGCAAAGACTCTGCTGAATGGGAAACGAGATACGAGGTCCTTTTGGGTGTGGCTCATGCTCTGAGTTATTTGCACCATGACTGTCTACCCGCTATTATACACGGAGATGTTAAGGCCATGAACGTACTGCTCGGTACACACAATGAGGCTTACCTTGCTGATTTTGGCCTTGCCAGGACGGTAAACAACAATGTCAGCGACCACTTTTATAAAGGAAGCCAGAAGCCGCACCTAGCTGGTTCCTATGGGTACATGGCTCCAGGTAAATATATCTTCAGTCTTTCCAATATCTCCCATTTATCGATGGAGAAAATACACTCAAATGAACATTTTTGTAATTTATTTGGCTCACTGGATTTTCGCAGAACATGCATCCATGCAGCTGATCACGGAAAAGAGTGATGTCTACAGTTTTGGAGTGGTTCTCTTGGAGGTCCTGACGGGGAGGCATCCACTGGACCCGACAATGCCAGGAGGTGCACATTTAGTTCAATGGGTGAAAGAACACTTGGCTAGTAAAAAGGAGCCTGGTGACATTCTGGACGCTAAGCTTCGAGGAAGAGCAGATCCCCAAATGCACGAGATGCTACAATCTTTAGCTGTTTCATTTTTATGTATCAGCAACAGACCCGATGATCGTCCCACAATGAAAGATGTGGTCGCAATGCTAAAGGAGATCCGGAATGTTGAATCATCAAGAGCAGACTCTGAAAAACTTAAAGATCGTTCACCTTCACCCACGATCCATTCACCCCTTTCAACTCGCAAGATGCTAGTACACTGTTCGTCTACCTCCTTTTCAGATAACTCAACCTCGTACAAAGCATCACAGTAGAAAATCGTATCCCACTTCACATTGCTGGGCATATTTTCCAGTCCTAACTACCCAACAGATCCTGAAAGACACAATAGCCACATTTCTGTAACGTCAGCGTGACCTTTTTAGTTTTATCCACTTCGTCAAAGAATGCAACAGGCTACACCTGCATGTACAAATGTGTACATTAGAACGTAAGAATGCAGCATAATTATTAAATCACTTAGTGCAAAGGTTGCTATCACTATCAGCGTAAACCATGTCAATGTGCATCAAATAATTGTGTGATTTTATGTTTTTGGATTCATACCTTTGAAACTGTATGTAACCGAATAATGTTCCATCAAAATGTCTGTCAAGCGTTCATATGGCCTATTAGGCTGTCTATTAACCCCGTAGCTTACACATCACATGTTGATGTGCTCCTATGAATGATACCTTCCACTTTCCAGCCATTGAAAGCTCAATCCAAACTGTATCATTTCACAAGATTGCATATGTTTGCGTCTCCTCGTGATCTGATAAAAAAACCACACCACATGGGCAAGCTCAAAAACTCATTGTGTTTGTTCACGAGGAAATAGTACAAAATGGGTAACTAACATTTATTTTCCAATCTCTTGTCCGGAGTCCAAAATATTAATTATTCAATAGATATTCAAAAAAAATTGAAAAATTGCATTATATTGAAATATCACTTAGCAAGGATGACATGCTGAATCGATTGTTAGCCGGTGACACAATTTTGGATTCTTACAAGCTCTTAAAACCCAAATTTCACTATAAATATTTAGAGGAAGGAACTTAAAATGTTTACAGCTTACGTAAATCAATGGACACATATGAGTGAAGAACTTATTGAATTTGGGACAATTAGGTCAAAATTGTGCATCAAAACGTAAACAAATTTTGATTTTTTTGATAATCGGAAAGTGGCGTAGAGATATGTTACCTGGGGTATGATGATTTTGTTAGAAAGTATTGATATTGACTTCGGATTCGGCCGACAGTTGAAATCCCCCAATTTGATTGAAAGTAACGAGAGATTAGGGTTCGGTGCGCAAAATGGCGCGGTTGGAAATTTACGGATGTTTGGTAACGTGAATGAAAGAGTCTTCTGATGGAATTGCTAATTTATGGTAGTTTTTTCTTGTAAATGTTTGGAAATTTAAGAGATATTTAGACTATTTTTGTAGGAAAAGGTTTGAGGATAAATGTTTTTATATGAAGATATGAATAAGATCAATAATGACAATTAATATTTGTACGGCGTGAAGACGTTATCTCAATCGTTAATTTGACGGTTGAAATTAACATTGATTTTAATTAATTGATCATCCAAAAAATACACGGACGGTTGGATTTGATGGTTATTTCTTGATTAAATCTCGTTCGTTGAAATAGAAGTAATTAACATTTGAGATCATGTTTCATTGTCATTATAAACATCGACTTTTTATTAATTATATATGTAATTGATAACATTCAAACTCAATCGATAATTGTGAAAGATATTTTTTTTTTTGATAAAAGCATTACATGCATTTCATTCATATTTGGGTGATCATCGGTACGCATATATCCAATGTATATGCCTTATACAGCAAATATAAGCCCAACCCTAGTGGTGTCAACAGACAACCACAAACCTCAGCATTTCAGCAAACATGCCTACTATGCAAGAGGAAACTCACGAAACCAAACATACTACCGTCATAGCGGCAGAGAACTACTCCCTCCCAAGGAGAATGCATACTCAAACTATTGGCTCATAGGCCTTATTCATGGCTCACAGCCCTTATTTAACCTAAAAACAAATATATACAATACACTACACATATGCACAGACACCGAACAACAAATCGAAAAAAACCGTCACAATTTGGAGCCGAGCAACATGGTCAGAAGCCATCCCTTCACCTATCCAGCAGCCAAAACCTCCTGCATAGCCATCTGATGCATGCACTGCCATCCTCAAAAACCCCAGATCTGATACATTTGATATATACACCATCCATCCTCAAAACCCCATATCTGCCAACACTGACGAACCACCTCCCAACACATACATGCAGCAACCATAACCCTCCGCCAACACCAGCCGGACCTTCTGCCACTCACCATGCTCCAAATCGTTAAGATCCACCTCCGATCCACCACCCGGTATCAATACTACATGCAGCGGCCTCCACCGGACAACGAACCGCGATAGATCTCCGATCACGACCCCAATTCGGACATGCAAAGCCATAAAGCCCTACATCTCATCATCGGTGCCGCCTCGCAGTCTATCGGAATTCGATTAGAGGTGGAGAAGGGTGGAGACACCCCCTCTCCACCTCCTACAACCAAAACCCACGGAGGAGATTACTAGAGAGAAGCTGGAGAGTTTTTGAAGAGGAGAGTTACCTCTAGTGTTCAACTTAATACAACAACAAACACCTTAATTGTGAAAGATATTTGATGCAGCATGCTGGAACTTGTAGCAAAATACACAGTAACATATTTTTGAATAGATGATAATCAAAATTACATCGTCTAAACTTAAAACTACATCATCTTATTAATGGTTCAGTGAGTTTTAAATTATGTTATATTAAAACCACATACTTTTCTTTTGTATGATCCAAACAGTGTAATTTCGATCCATTAAAATGACAAAATGCATCACGTTGTACGGGATCCAAATCCCGATAATTACATTTGTAAATATAATCATTTAATGTAATAAAGATCATTTCAAATCGACATATCATTCTCACAAAAATTACATTCTTTCTTGATTCTAACTTAATTTTAAACTAAATCAAAATAAACTCATTCCAAAACTAAAATAAACTGTTCATAATTCTTCATTTCAAATAATTCTTTATGAACTATATGCAACAAAACCCATGTTATATCTTCAGTTCCGAATAGATTGCTTGCATATCAAGCAACACGTTTTTTAAAATGTTCAATTAATACTTAAAGCACGCCTTGTCCCTATTGATTAATAATCAATAACGATCACTACACGCTACAAGGAGGAATCACCATTTCCATGGTCTACTTAAATTCCACACCATTTTCATTTTCAAATATTTTCTATAAATTTGATCCGGACATAATCCCTTATCCAACATTGACAGACCGATCCGGACAACTAAAATTCACAACATGGCAAACAGGGTACGATTCATGATAATCAATCAACCGAGTATTAGATTTCGTATAACTTATCTTGTACTGAATCAATTTCTTTATCTACATATTGCAGCAAATTATAGTCTTGCTAGTCGAAATGACTAGCGACGAATCCATGGAGAAGGCGATAGAGATCGCAAAGGGATTTCAGGGTACCTACGAATGAAAATATTACTGATTGATGAATTTGATTTTAGAAAAACTTGTTCTGAATTCTGATTATATTTTTTGAACGGAATTTGTATAGGAGTAGAATCAATTGATATTGAAGGTTCCGACCGAATGGTGTTGGTGGGCGTAGATGTAGATGCATCGTCCTTGACGCTAGCGTTGCGTAAGAAAGTCGGAGAAGCGTGGATCGCAACCGTCAAGAAAATGGAAGACGGATACGGGTACGGATATGGATACGGAGGAAACAGTGGGTATAGGGGTTATTCAGGCAACAGTTCATTTTCAACACATTCTAGGAAACCTACGTATGGCTATGGGTATTCGATGTCTCGAAATTCAGTACGTATTACGCGACCTTCATCTGGCAATGCAATGACTCGAAATACACAACGCACAAACCAGCCTCTGTCTAACTATAATACACAACGTACAAACCAGCCTTTGTCTAACTATACAGGTCGAAATACACACCGTCCGTCTGGAAATACTATGGCTCAGAAACCGCAACGTAACACGCATCGTCCGTCTGGCAATACAGTGGCTCGAAATACACAACGCAATACACGTCCTCCGCCTGGCAATACAGTAGCTCCACTTTCTACGAATGCTGCAAGAACATGGTACACTTAGTGAAAGAGGCGGTGTAGCTTACGTCTATGTGACATAAAAGGAACAAACTCTTGGATCCGACAAGTAACTCCAATATTATGTTTCATATGCCTGTATAATATATTAATCCTTATAAAATGTTACATTAATTTATTCAAAACTAATACTGCAAAAACAAAGGGCATCGGTACAAGAAAGGGTGTCTACATATTTAGGAAGTTACTAATAACTGCCTCAAGATACCTGTATACTGATGCCCTGCGTGCCTTGCAATTCTTGAAAATTATGGCCAGAGACCTAATTTAGTGATCCATCGTGCCATGGTGGAATTGTGCCTAGTAGATTATAGATGTAATATGTATTTCAAAAGTGAAGTCCTTATATTGTACCATCCAACTGAACACTTTTTATCAATATAACGCCTCAAACTCAACATTGCCAATTCAGTATTTTGAGATGCCAAAAAAAGTAGCTGCGTGAAATGCCATGAGGCGGTGTTGTTTGGAGTTGACATTGTAGGGGGGAGCGTTGACTTTTTTGTGGGGGAACGTTGACCGGCTGATGGGGAAGAGTAGCCTGTAGCGAACGTTCAAACTTCAACGGGTTTAATTTGATGAGAGTAGCCCAACATGAGCTGGTTGGGGAAGCTTCTGAACATTTGATGAGCTGGTTGCTCATATGATAAATTTTGTTAACATGGTTTCTTTGTATCCTATTTTTTGTGAAAGTATTTTGAAGTAGAGTTTGCGAAATGTGCATTCAGGCTTCTTTATTTTTGTTTTGGGTATGCCCATGTTGGAGTTGAAGTTGGGTTTACTCTGTCCGGGATTTTAACCAGGAACCTTCGATGGCGCTTGAGGTGAAACCTCTTTTGTAATAGCCAAGGTCTAGGCACGTTCCACGCATAGGATATCCAGAAACAACTAGACAATAATGCTAGCTAATTAAGCTGCAGCTGAGGCCTCATACTCAGTAGGTGGCAGCTTGTTGAGATTAATTTATAAAACAATAATATCAGCATCAGCATGAGGCACCCATTGCTTATGTAACAGTAACACCATTTCAAAGATTCATTTGAATCTGAAGCGGAAAGCACTCAAAATGGAAAACTTAACCACTGGTGGCGAGAAATAAGAATATGGAAATAATTCCAAAGGGCCTGTTCATCGGCAGCAGAGAGTTAGCCAAGTAGATATTTCACTAGATACCTGTGCTTAGGGAATACTTAAACTTCAAAGTACATGTTCATCTATCAGTTTATTCTCTTGCAATCAATCTGAATTCTTAATAATCATAAAGAAACCGACTTCCAGAATGCTAATAAGATCCCAAGAATGAAATGCCAGTTCTAAGCAAGATAAGCTTTGGAAAAAAAACCGAAAGAACCCAACGGACAAAGAAAACAATCAACCTCTTCTTATTCACAGGAACAACAAATACGACCACAAACAAAATTGCATAATTTAAGATCAAACTCAACATCACAAATCAAACACAATTAATTCAACACAACACCTTGTGGAAATGCGGGACTCTGTATAAAAAATGTGGACCTACATCAAACAATGAGTTAACTTGAATTTCAATATATATACTTCTTATTTCAATCACAAACCTTTGATTTCAGCAGGTACCCAAGCCTTCGATTCAGAAAATTCCATTTCTTCATCTACGCAAAGCGGCAGTCTGCGGCAAAGAAGATCCGGCGCCAATCAAACCGTTGGAAACCGCTTCATCCTCATCCAAAAACAGTCCCTCAGGATTCCTGAAAACTCCATGAACAATCGAAGCATCAATACCTGCAGCAACTCCCCACAACAAATTACCTAAAACTCCCAACCACCACATCACAAGTCCAGTAACCAAACTCAAGCAAATCAACACAGTCTGATCTGAAATAACTCGTCCGAACACCTGCAACGAATCTTCTCTAAAGAAGTACATCAACATCCAGATGCCGGAATAAGAGTGCCACCACGATCAACGACATCGGCGAGCCGATAAGAGACAAGGCGGCGCAGATAGAGATTATGATGGTGTAGTTGACAAAGAAGTATTTAGCGTTTTTCTTGGCGCGAGATAGGGCGGAGGAGAATGAATCTGGAAAATCGAAGGTGGAGAAATCGATGAATTCCGGCCATGGACGGTAGCGGGAGATGGAGGAGGTGAATGATTGGAAGGATCGGGTGATGACGGCGGTGTTGGAGATCGGGATCGTGGTGTAGGTGGCTGCGGCGGTGGTATTTTGATTTGGCATTGTGGAAGGGATCGTTGACTTTTTGGTGGTGGGGAACGTTGACCGGTTGATGAGGTAGAGTAGCGTGTAACGAACGTTCAAACTTCAAAGGGTTTAATTGCATTGGGGAGTGGAGAGGGTGTCACGTTTATTTGGTGTTTGACTGCGTTGACTCTTTGTTGGGATTGGGCTTCCAGCCCAGTACGATACTTTGCACGTTTCCTTTCCAATTTGACTGTTTGTACTTTAGATAGAGGACAAAAATTATGTACAAAAACATAAAAGTACAAAACATTAAACCCAAAACACAATGAGTCGTTATTGAACCCAACATATCAAAAATGTTTTTTGGAATGGAACACTACTCTCGCCAATTAGGTGCGATCACATCATCACACTATGACAGACTTAACAAATAAAGAATTTCATTTTTAAAATGTTTAGCAGAGATTCGATGCTATCAAAAATATTTTATATTTTTTGTTTAATGTATTTCATTTGCCTCCGTTAGCAAATTCGGATTGTCTCTAATATTTCTTTACTGAATTGTTTCTGCTAAAAAAATTCTACTAATTTGAAAGATGAAGAATGGAACAAAGAGTTGCATAAGTTTATTTAATTTGGATGGATGATACGATAAGGGAACAAAGCAAAAGGAAAAAGAAGAAAAGGTTTGAAGATAGGATAAGGTGAGAGTAGAGGACATAAAGATTGCATTACACATGAGTGAAAGGCTCAAAAAGTATATACTTGAGCTCTCGAGTCGGTCTCCAGGACACAACATCGGTAAAAAGGACCACATGAGCATATCGCTTCAAGCTACAATCTGTGAAACATGTAGACAGTAGGGTAGCTAAACAACTAGTAGTAGTTTAGCACGCGCCATGGGAACTTCTCATATGTACACTAGTTCACTACTAGGCGACGCGCAATGAAACCCACTCATACACCCACCACACTCAGTTGTAGAAGCAATCCAACGATGATGATTCATCTAGGGGCATCATCGGAGTCCTACAAAGAGGACAAGTTGTGTTCGAGTAATTGAGCCATTTCTCCAAACACACATTGTGAAAAACATGGCCGCATCCCAGCTTGTTAATTTCAGCCTCCGGTTCAAAGTGGTTAAGGCAAACCGAGCATTCTTGCTGTAGCACCAAACAGTCACCACAATTCACTGAATCAAACCGAATCGTCGGCGACCACGCCCTAAAATCCTCAATCAGTTGTTGGGTGTATGTTTTTCCAGCTGGTGTAACAATAGGCACCGGGCACGGTTCAAATGACAATAGATAAATACCCATCGCGCGGAGTATGACGCGGAAAAACTCTTTAACCATCGCCAACGAGGTAGCAGTGTTCACCAATAGCAAAATGAACATTCCTTCGGATGGAGAGGGTAATGTTGCAAGCCCCATGTCACACTTCAATTTCCTTTACCAAGCTAATAAACCTAAACACAAATCAATGAAATTGAAAACACTTCAGTAAAAATACTTGAAATCAATTGTAATGGTATTTTGAACACTAAACACAAACCCTAGCATCCAAAACTCATTATATGCAATTCATCAAACTTGATCAAAATACAAACCTAAATCTGGCAAAAAATTCCAACTTCAGAATTCGAGAAATTGAAATTAATCGGACAAGGGTCTTACCAGGAAAACCAAATCAAGAGGCAAAAAATTCCAATCAAGAAGCAAGGGGTCGAAATGGAGTGATTGAGGGGGTCAAATGATAAGGAGGATGAAGTGGAGTTGGGGTTTCTGAGAATTGTTGTTGCCGTCGGTGGGTGTGACTAAATTAAATACTGTAAGTTAGCTAACCACGGTTAAGGTTGTCGGGTTTATTGTTTGATATGTTGTACACTTGTACTCCCTTCCTGAACGTTTTTTTTTTTTTTTTTTTGATAGAAATGGATAACATTAAGAAGCCATTAAAACCTGGGGATAATCTCCTAAAAATATAGGACAACAATCCAGGTTGCTCCAAGACAGGTTATCAGTAAAAGATTTTTTTGACAGCCAGTCCGCAAGAGCATTCGCTTCCCGACGAATAGCAAGCACATTCCATTTCGTATTGTCATGCAGAATGGTTGAGCAACTAGAAAACCAATCCTCCAAACAAACAGATTTATGCAATCCATAATTTAACCGTTCAACCACCCGAACACAATCTGATTCGACAATAACATTCTTAAGTCCTAATGCATCAGCTGTTTTAAGACCCAACAAAATAGCATAACCTTCTGCTGACATAACGTTGGACACAAATGTACAATACTGCATTCTAACACACAAAAGCAGCCCTTCAGAATTCCTTACAACACACCCAATGCCACATCTGTTTGTCGAACTGGAGAATGATGCATCAACATTGATCTTGAAATGATCTACTGGTGGAGGAACCCACTGGAAAGAACTTGACTGATGACAGATTTGAAACAAAGAGGCCACATTTCCTTTTGAGTATGACTTCAGAATACTTCTAATTTTATAGACAATCGTAGCTGGGCTCATGAGGTTATTGTGATGCCATACTTGATTCCTGTGATACCAAATCAGCCATAATGAGACAATAACTTCAGCAAATGATTCAATTGATAACTGTTGGAACCAAGCAAAAAGCCAGTCGGCAGAACATTGAAACTGCTGAGATAACAGGTTATCATCAAAATGTAACAATGTCCAAACCGCCTTCGTCCACCAACATTCAAAGAACACATGCCTAAAATTTTCATCACGATAACCACATATTCGACACGACGGATCATCAATAATACTACGATTGACTAAGTTCCTTCCAAACGGTATTCCATTATGAAATAACCTCCAACCAAAAATTTTAATTTTTGAAGGCAGGTTAATTCTCCAAAACGCTTTCCAAAACATATTAACTCCATGCCCACAAGAAACTGATGGCATACAATCATTAACCGAGCTCATGGTTTTCAGAAATTTATAAGCAGAACGTACCGTAGCCAGACCACTGGTTGAGTCCTTCCAGATGTAATTGTCAGAATTGGCCTCCAAAACAAATCCAGCCTTGATGAATCAAGTGCTTTACGAATTCCACGCCATACGGGAGACGGCCTATACCAACAGCAGCTGACATAACATTACCATTCTTAAAATACTTAGCATTCAATAATTGAAAACAGCACTCTCCCGATTAGATAAAATTCGTGAATTTGTTTGATCAAAAAAGCAACATTTGTCATTTTTAGATCACGCAAATTCAGACCCCCATTCTCCTTGTCCAAAAACAAAATATCCTTCCTAACCCAATGAACAGCATTGGACTTCTTACCACCTCCCCACCAAAATTTAATGATACCAGACAACATACTGTTAAGAACTTTGTCTGGCAACAAATAACAAGACATAACATACTGAGGGATGGACAGTAAGACAGACTTAATCAGCACCTCTCTACCTCCAATTGACAATTTATTATTCGTCCAACTGTTAATCTTATTCCAAATCTTGTCACCAACATACATAAAACTAGCAGATTTACACCGCTGCAATCTCAAAGGAAATCCCAAATATTTCATCAGAGAATCACAAATACAGACATTCAGAATTTGTTTAGTAGTATTAACCAACTCAGCAGGACAATTTTTACTAAACATGATATCTGACTTTGCATAATTAATCTTCTGCCCAGAAACAGTTTCATACCTTAACAGAGCAGTTTGAATATGAAACGCAGTGTTGTCCTCAACTCTGAAAAACAATAAGCTATCATCAGCAAAGAACAGATGGGTAAACGATGGTGCCCTTCTACAAACCCTGATACCCCTTACAAGATTAAGACGACAAAGGTCTTTAAACTGATAACTTAACCTTCAGCGCAAAAGAGAAGAGGGTTACCCTGTCTGAGACCTCTACATGGAACCACTTTCTCAGAAAGCTTACCATTTATACGAACTCTGTAAGACACTGATTTTGTGAAACTCATAATCTTACTTATCAAATTCTCAGAAAATCCCATTTTCAACATAATGTTCTCTAAAAACAGCCATTCCATCCTATCATATGCTTTTGACATATCAAGTTTCAAGGATGCATAATGTGCCTTGGAATTAGGCTTTTGTTCTAATAAAATGAGTTAACTCATGAGCAATGATAAAATTATCAGTAATAGATCTACCCTTCATAAAAGCAGATTGCTCAAAAGAAATAATCTCAGGAAGGATACCTTGAAGCCTGTTTGCCATAGCCTTTGACACAACTTTGGCAAGAACTCCTGAAAGACTGATTGGGCGAAGATCCTGCATAGAAACCGCATCTTTCTTCTTAGGGATCAAAACAATAACCGTCTCATTATTACTATCATCCCAAATTCCGTTATTTAGAAAGTTTAATGCAGCTTTAACCAAATCATGCCTAACAAGCCTCCAACATTTCTGAAAAAACATTGGGGAAAATCCATCAATACCTGGGGACTTCCACGGGTTCATCTCGAACAGAGCACACTTAATCTCTTCCTCAGTAAACTCTGCATTCAATTGATCATTATGCATATCAGTCAATAACCGAGGCACTGCTTCCATAGCCGTACACCAATTAATCACATTAAAATCCAAGGTAGTGGAAAATATAGTCCTAAAATATTCAGTAGCAACATTCTCAATATCACCTTGGTCATGCACCAACTCACCATTCACAGTCTGCAATTTAGAAATCATATTTTTTTTATTCCTTTCAGAAGCTTTGGCATGGAAAAACTTAGTATTTCTATCGCCATCCATTAACCAACAGACTCTAGACCTCTGTTTCCAAATCATTTCTTCTCTATGCAACCATTCATCAAGTTCGTTTGTCAGCTCTCTTTCCTGCAAATCAATATCAACAGAGCGTGGTTGAGAACGACAGGATGAAATTTGATTTTTAAGAGAATCAATTTTTTCCTTGACATGACCGAATTCTTTAATATTCCACTGCTGCAACGCATTACCAACACATTTAAGCTTATCAGAGAATGTGCTAGATAAATTACTATCAGAACTATGCCACACACTATCCACCACTTTAGAAAATCCTGACTTCCGAAACCAAGCGGCTTCAAACTTAAAAGACTTAGGCAACTTAACTCTATGCTGGTTTATTGTCAACAAAATAGGGCAATGATCAGACATATATGAAAATAAATGACTAACCCTCATATTCCAAACTAACTCCTTAAACCTCCCATCAACACAAAGACTCTATCCAGTCTTGCTCGGAATTCATCAGAATCCTTCCTTCTGTTGGAATATGTATATTTATTCCCTGAAAAACCAGCATCAATCAAACCACACTTAAAATAACATCCCTAAACATTGAAACTTGAGAAGATCGACGACTGGAGACCCTAGACACCTCAGAATAATTCAAAACCTCATTAAAATCTCCCATAACCACCCACGGCCTAGAGACCATACAACTGATCCTAATAACAGACTCCAACTTTGAGATCTTCTATGCGTCATGGGATGACCATAAAACAAAGTAAATTCAAAGCTGACATTACCATCCATCTCAACACAACAATGAATATGAAACATTGAGAAGTTCAGAATAGACAAATTAATACCTTGACGCCAAAGTAAGATCAGCCCGCCAGATTTACCTCTACTATTGACACAAAAACAACCACCAAACCCTAACTTACAACGAATTCTTCAGCTTTAAAATGATTGATCCTAGTTTCCAGAAGACCAACCATCTGGGGATTGCAAGACGTAATCACGTCCGCTAAGCTACGAACTGTCCGTGAGTTCCCCACCCCACGACAGTTCCAACTTAGCAGATTCATTGCTGACGGCGGGGCTGATCCTCAGCCTCCGCCGATACTTGTACTTGATCAACATCAATACCACGCCCAACATCTGAGGGCTGACTAGCCTGCCCCAAACAGAAACGCCCTGGTTTACCCAAACTAGCAAATCTTACAGGCGAAGAGGAAGAAGATGAACTCGATTCATTCGTAGACTGATCATCCGCCACATTCACATTTTGTAATAATCTTGACTCATCAATTCGAATTCCCGGCAAAGCGTAACCCAAATTATGCTGTTGTGACTGAAACTGATGAATGTAAATCTGATTAGGATCTTCTCTTTGCTGTTCAATTTGGTGAGTCAACAACGCAACATCAGTATCCCAGTTTGAGGTGAGGGCAGCAATCGGCATGACACTATTCATATCCATAGTAGGTCTAACAAGAGTCTTTCCTCTGCCTGCAACCCTAGAAACACAATTACGATCCACAGCTTGAGATACCCATGAAAACTTTCTCTTCTTAATTGAAATGTTAGAGGCCCATATTTCGGCCGGGCCATTATCATGAGTCAACCCAGCAGGTAAAACAGAAGGCCCAGGTAACAGAGGCCCTCCCTCAAAACCCACTTCATGAACACCCAAAGTTTGGGCCTCCACTCTAGACTCACCCAAACCCAAAACAGGAGATGTGATAGGAACTTGGTGCATGTCCTCCACCTGTCCCCCCACCTGATCAGCAAACGAAGCGTAGGAATTTGGTAAAACCACATTATCCAAAAGTGGCATGTAATTAAAAAACCCACGTGTCACAGCTGCATTGTATCCTGCATCAGCCGCCACCGACATTTGAAGACCTAGCTCCACCTGAGATGGCAACTGCTCCTCCTGATGATAATTCTCAGCAAATTCACCCATAGCAGCAGAACTCTGACCAGGACCCAACGATACATTAACTGCATCTTTCACAGTAATGCCCCCTCCAAAAACAAATGAATATCGAGACCTTTTAAGCTCATCTTCTGATGCCTCACAATCAGCCGGCAAATGTGTAACTAACCCGCACTTATTACACATTTTTGGCAGCCTTTCATATTTAAGAACAACTTCCAGGGGCTCACGCGACCTCCTCTTAATGTAGAATCTTGTCAATAAAGGATCCTTCACATTAAATTCCAGCTTAACACGCACATATCTTTTACGGTTAACCCCATACGACGTAATCCCCGGATTTGCATGCACCTCTAAAATCTTAGCAAAATCAATCACCATTTCCAGATAGCGTTTCTCCATCATTCCAATGGGAAGATTGTGTAACTGCACCCAAATAGAAAACTTAGAATCCTTAAGATCAGTAGGGACTAAATCCCCTGTGCAATGTTCAACAATCAACATCCATCCCTGAAACGTCCATGGACCACCATGCATGACTCTGTTTAAGTCCTCTTCATAAGTAAAAGTAACCTTCATAAGATTAGTAGCCATTTCCGTCAGCGACAGCTCACCCCTCCCCTGCCAAGCCCTAAGAATGAACTTGGCCATTGCTTCCTTACTAAAACTCTTATCATTGCATAACCTTACCAACACTGAATTCCTACATGCATCATCCAGTTCACTCCAGATCGCATCCGGTAAGTCAGCCAAGTACTCACCTTGAAGAACCTCAGCCAGTTGATCGACTTCCATTTCAAAATTGCTAGAGATAGAATGCATGTAAGTATCACTTGAGTCTAATAATGTATTTAACCCCATCATAACCCCTGTAAAGCTGCACAGAGAATGTAGAAAGTTGCTTGCAACCTTGGTAAAACGTCTGCAGCAAAAGTGCAGTAATGATTGAAATTTTTTGGAAAGTTGAGCTTTGGCGTTTGTAAGAAAAAGACACTCAAAAAGTAGCTATCGAGAGCCTGGCAATACTACATGCACACGCTAATCGACAACCTAAAGAAGAACTTCTCTAGAATAAAGTTATTCTAGAGAGATGATAGAGGGACTTTGATTTAGGTGAGATGATAGAGTCTATTCCTGAACGTTTTTTTGGTGTCCTAAAATATTATTTATGTTTTCATAAATTGAACATTTTTTTACTCATACATTAATTTTCATTTTCATCATTTACTATTCTATTTTTTAATTTTGTTATCATTTATTATCAATCAATTATTTTTTTATCAAATTCATCTCTCACAATTCTTCTATTTCTTCATTTATTATCATCACACATTTATTTTTTCATATTTTCTTAATCTACATGCCTAATATCAAACGTTCACTATAATAAAGGGATTAAGATCCAGTGCAGCGAAAGCTATTTAATGCGAGTCAAAACTACGTAGTTTTAGTAAAGGGTTCACTCAAAACTACGTAGGGTTATAGTAAAAATCGTCAAAACGACGTCATTTCTACCCTCGCAGCAAATAGCTGCGTATTACTGGATCCGAGTCCATAATAAAGGGCAGAGAGGATAAGGATAAATTTTGTGAAGGATAAAATTGTGACTTGTGAAGGATGAAGTTCAAATAAAATTTGAGAACGATCAATAATTTTTCATAACACGCGCGGTGAGCCACAATATCGATTGTTGATTAATGATTTTTAATAAAATAACCGGTCAAATCCAAGTGTCCCCATATTTTTCGCAAATCCAACTTCCTAATTTAATTAAAACTCAATTTTAATATCAATCGTCTAATAATCAAAATCAACGATTCATATTTTATTCTACTGTCTATCATATACATCATATCTCAAATATTTTCAACCCTCTTGTATAAATATTTTGTTTTACTCACTTGCAGTCTTTCAATCCCAACGTAATTAGTAATAACTAGTGATTCCTGCACAGTACCTGTGCAATTAAAATCTTTGGTTAGTATTTGACAATCTAATAATCTCAACGAACCCATCTGCAAACCTAATGAACCAATCAGTTCCAATCACCTAGCAAACCATCTAATATTCTGAAGCATCAGTGTAACTTCTAAGCGTTGGAAAATTCATCAACGGATCAACCTCACTCATGCACATTCATCGCCTAGCTCGAGTAAAGGAAGATGCTTCAACATTTTCATCAACTATATCTCTCAAGTTATTTATTTCACTAACCAAATAAATCCAAATTCCAAACATCAGCATCATCTTCCTCAAACCATTCTCAACATGTTATAATCGTCAACATTATGAACTCCACCCCACAGCAATATTTTCAACAATCAAATTCTTAAAAACCTTCAGATCTCAATCAACATAACAAAATCAAAAACTAACTCTAAAACAAATCAGAAAAGTTAACTTCAAAATCCTCACCTGCTATCCCTAACACCAAAATCCAGAGATCAGTGGCGCTTACTCCTCAACGGCTTGTTATCAGTCGCCAATCGGAAAATCCAGTACGCCTGACATCTCAAATAAATCAAAATCAAACCTTTACACGATGATTTTTCTGGAAGAGGATGAATCAAAATCCTCCTAACCAAAATCCTCCTATCATCGCCGTTGTCGCGGATGATTTTTCTGGAAGAGGATGAATCTGTTCGCATTCGGATGATGGAATGAGAGTGGATTGAGGAGATGAAGGTTAGGAGGATGAGGGAGATGGCATCGAATCGTCCGCTCTCGATCCAGCCAGCGCAACCACCATTCCTCTCCACGACCTCCGCCGTCCGCCGCTCCCGCTCTGCAGCGACCAGCGCTTGCTACGTCATATCTACCGACTTCAGTCTGACTCAAATCATTTGATAGAGATGAATTCTACGTAACGGAGAGAGACGAACCGGTTGTTGAAGATCGATCGAAGAGATGAGAATATGCAGTTGAAGGATTTGAGAGGTGACGGTTGAGTCTCAGTTTTCAAGGGTAAAGTCGGAAAAAAAAGTGGCTTCACACTGTAACCGGTAATAAGCCCCTTCCCCAATTATATATAGGATAGATGAAATATTAAAAATAATAAAAATAATAAAATTGCGAATAATATCTGTTATTTTAAATCATTAGAAATATATAACATGTGACTGAAAATGTTAAAAGTGGACAACTGTCAATGTAAAAAACTATAAATTTGATTTATTCACCAATATATATATATATATATATTAGTTTTTTTTGATGGGATATTAGATTCTTGATAAAACTATATATTTTCATATATTTTCAATCGAAAATTTACACTTTATTACCTTAAAACAGTACGTATAAATTATTTTTTGGACAAATTTGTGTATTATTTTGTAAGTATGATACTTTATTTGCTGTCTAGAATCATGCACCAATGGCAATCCAGTTTGTGGGTTCTAATTTATTTATACTAAATGTATTTTTGTTCGTTCGGTGATCGAGTGAGTGAATATGAAGAAAAAACCGCTCAAAGTCCCGTCCATTTTAGTTTCTAATTGTGGATTTTTTGTGTTGAAAATGATTGGAGTCATGGAGGGGCATCATAGCTCATCACAGTTGCGAGTTGTCCATTGTAAAATGATGAAAGCCCTCATCCACTTCGTGATCGTAATTTTTCATGGGATTACGACTGAACACACTCTTTTAAGAAACTGATAGAAACAAAATAAAGCTGTGAAAACAACTTGTTTTAGTCTCTTATGTCAAGTGCATAATTTGTACCATTATCATCGTCAGTACTATATTTTGTGACAATCTGTTTTTGTTCCAAATTAAAACTAAATAAATTATGTATCGATCAAATAATGTTTTAGGTAAAGGTACTGAGTTTGTTCAATCTTCTTACAATGTAAGAATAATTTTATAAAAACCAATTCATAAAGGTTGAAGATGTGATTTGTGCTGTTAAAACTGAAGTAATTGGTACGTCTACTTTCAAATTTTACAAATTGCAAAGTACACGTGATAATGATATAAATCGTAACAGCCTATCCACTACAAGTAGACCACCCAAATCATATCAAAAAAAATCATAACCATTTCATCACTCAAATCCATCATTACATTTTATGCAAAATAACTATTTAGATAAATCTTTATAAAGGGCTTTTGAAAGATGCCATTTTGAAGAATTTGGAGCTACTGGTTGTTGTCCATTACAATATATTTAACAACAAAAATCAACTCTGCAAATAGCACATTACAGAATTCAGAGTTGGCCACTTCTGTCAAGACTGCTACTGTGCAGAGTCTACAGACTACAAACATTCTGAAACCCACATGTTTATTCTTAGAGGAAGAAATTCTGACAAATAGTAGCATAACTGCATCACGCCACATGACTCGGAACACAACACACTACCTGCTCGTTTTCATGCTACTCCATGGAAATTTAGCTGGTTCCTTTGGTGTCTCCTCTGGACGCTTCCCATGCTTCACACGAGGAGGCTTGATGTGTATTCTTTCCTTGGCGCTCTTCCCTCTAAAATCATCCTTATCTTTGTTATCAAGCCAATGTGACTTCACTTCTCCTTCTTCCACTATGCTAGATTTAGACTCTTTGCTCATGTTTTTCTTTTCTTCCTCAATCACACGGATTGGGAACAAATCAGGATTGAGTGATAAGGGGTTTCTCAAAGTGACATACGCTTTCTTGTAATCAGGCTGTGCAAAGAGCACTCCGCCTCGTTTCTTTTTCTTCCCTTCCATGTTAAGCGTTTGCACTTTCTCAACTTCAAACCCATAGAGTGACTCCAACACCCTTTTAATCTCAACCTTAATAAACACACACATAAACATCACAAATCAGAAATGCATAAGATAAATTAAAGATACCATTTTAAAATGGATCCTCAAATTACCACTTATTTTTACATTGTTAGGACAATGACCATTGACCACATCCTAAGTTCACAGTAAGAATGTGGTATATTACCAACATTAAATAAGCAACGATTTCCTTTAGAATTAAACAACTGGAGCTAAATTCAAGGGCAGTTGCTATATTTATTCAAACAATATCAAGCAACTTTTAACATAGTATAATACGCGGAACATATGATACACCACCAAATTTCATGCAACATAAGCCAATGTTGAAACATAAGACTCCATACTTAGCAGGGTCAAAAATGCGACTAACAAAAAATAGCGAATCTTTCTTTCGTTCATCAGAACAAAAACCAGCCGCAGCATGTCAGCTTAGTGTCAATTTAAATAGAAATTATGATTGTAAGGACATAACCAAGCTGGCATAGTATGGTAGTAAAACAAAAAAGAGAATTGCCATAAGCACCGAGAATTCGGTGCGAACTGCTACCAATTGTGAGATTTACCATCTGATTAAACTATTTATCAAATGGAGAGCTGAATTGCCATTTCCTACCATTTTCACAATCACACTAAATTATCATCAGGCATATCATTCCTCCAAAAGCCTCCCCAATTAAATACCTTCTCTTTCTTAAAAAAACTACAAACCTTAGTGGCGGAAGGAATAGTTTTGAGAGCAATTTCTCTAATGTTGGTATATGAAGTTGGCATCAAAAGCTTAATTGGTAGGTTTGCGAAATGGACAACTCTTCTCCCCAATCTGCTTCCCATCTCTCTAACTCCTGACAAATCAAAACATTTAACACGTATCACTTCCAATGTTCTTACATAAAAATTCTATCAAAAGTCACAATCAATCCAACAGAAAAATGAAACATATCGATAAACCCTAGAATCAAGTAAATTCAATAATTCAATTTTTGGAAAAATATAAACAGTAAAAAAGTTGGCAGAGATTGAATTACTGTCGTGGTCAACGTACTCGTAATCGCAGTCGTCGGCGGCGGCGATCGTCAATTGAACTTGCAGCCAAGATCTGCTGCGTGATGGTTTCAGTGATGGTCAGTGCGAATATGGGCCTCGTCTCATATCGGGCCTTCCAGGCCCATAACGTATATGGAAGTTGTTTAATTTTCAATTCAGCCCCTGTAGTTACATTATTCAAATTGATCCTTTTTGAACCACTTGTACTTTAGCTGGCATGTCATGATCCACTCGAAACGTTACAAATTGAATCATTCGATTCGACCAAACCTGTTTTTTTTCTCAGCTGTCATCTTCACATTTTCTTTTTTATATTATTTTTTTATCAAAAGGTTAGAAAAAGCAGCTGAGCGATCCCGAAGAGAGGAGACTTTTTTCTTCTTCAATTTTCGATATCGAAGATCTCTTCCCTCTCATCGCTCCCATCAATGGCGGTAATCATTCCCTAATCAGATTCCTGTTTTTTATGTTTTGTAATCATTGTTTTTATCTGTTACAATTTCGTATTAGGTTTGTTGGATCTGTTTGTATCTTGTAAGATGATTGCTGTTAGATTTCAGTAATATGTATATTTTGAATTTATCGCATTTGTTAGATTGAAAAAACTCGATAGATAATTTAGATGAATTTAGCGGCCTAGCGGCAAGTCACCGCTCAGTTTGAATTAGATAGTTTTATTTTTATGAGTAGTTTTTAGTTTTGAGATTTGGGTATGAATGTTTTGGTTGTTGGAAGTGTAAGCTTGTGTTTGTTAATTATTTGTAGGATAAAGGTCGTCCACTACCGAAGTTTGGTGAATGGGATGTTAATGACCCGGCCTCATCAGAGGGATTTACAGTGATCTTTAACAAGGCTAGGAATGAGAAAAAGACTGGTGGGAAGCCTGACTCGCCTGATAAAAATGCTAAGACTAAGCAACCATCAGCGCAGCTTGGAAAACCACCTTCTGTAAGTCTTCTTTTTTTATTTTGAGATGTGTTTCTGCTGACATTATATTAATTGCTGTTGAATACATTTTATTCAAACTGAACACCTGACATTATTTCGGTAGCGACTATCTCCTATATCACTGGCTCGAACATGTACTCTGTTGATTCAGCTACTGCTAACACTTAATTCATTTATTTTTTATTTCGTAGTATAGGTTCAAAGCCAAACATATCGAGTACTGATGCGGACTATTTAGTTGGACATTTAGATATTTGAAAGAAAGGTTTTCATTATGCCTTTTGTGAGAAATCTACTTGTTAACAGCGTTTGGTAGGTTGTCAGGTTTAACAATTGACTGTGCTAGATGAGATGAAGCCTCTTACTAGTCCGTACATGATCTTAAATGTGCTTCTAATTTCCATATCTCATTACATGGTTTATTTGATTGTCTGAATTTGCAGAAGAAACGTTTCTGCTGCTTCCAGTGAAGAAGCTCATGTATCACATCTTCTAAACTGTTATACCGAAAAGACTGGAGCTGTAACCAGAAATTGTGATTGAAACTGCTGGAATCATTTTATTGTTACTTGTTATCGATGACAAATTGTGGGATCAGGGGAGGGAAATGTTGAAGAAAGTATAAATAAAGTAAATATTACTCCATTTGCTATTTTGTTCAGTTTTCAAGTGTTGGGTATTTTTTGGTTGCACTTTGGTCAGGTCTTTTTTGTTTGTCCATTATTATTTTGGAGAAATTTTGCCATATTGCTAACATGATTAGGCTCGATTTGATGATCACTCCATGACAATCATACATGGATCCATACATATATCCTCGCCGTCACGGAGCGTGGGCGCATAGAGTAAATGTACACCACTTTCCGTAACGTATGGAGTTATATCATGTAATTTAACTTCATAGAAGCTGAGTAAATTATGGAATTTGGGGACTATAAGAAGATAAAACAGTGTCCACTAATGCAATATTCAAAAATTTGTGCACCCTTGACGGTTATTTTGTAGGAAATGACTGATTTATTATAAAAAAACTATGACAAGCATGTGATACTTCGCTGACTATGAATCACTGTGATATGTCTTTGCCAAAAAGTTCAGCTATTCCTTGACCGGGATTATCTCTTTTCACTAGTGATTCCCCGACCAAAACCTGCATATGTAGAGACGCAAAGTTCAGAACTTGTGAATAGGGGATTTGCAAGAGATTTGCACAATACTTGATTATTTGGATAATCCATAAAACCATACTACTCAACAGCATCCACAGTCCATGTATCTATGGATGAGGAGTTTCAAAAATGGGACATGCAGCATTTTATCTACATAAATTCACATTGCTCAACGAGATAGGAAAAGAGGAGGAAATAGACTTACAGCTCTACAACCAGCTTCCTGAACAAATGCAATATCATTTGGAGTAAACAGACCAGATTCTCCTACAACCTGATGCAGTCAATTATATTGGTTCACGAGAACTGACGTAAGATACAGGTACACCTTGTAGAAAAATGAAACTGCAGGGATGAAGAAAAATTGGTACTAGGATCACTTACAATAATGTCCTTTTCACGTATCTTTTGCCCACGCTCTCCTTGAAGGAGTCTTTGTGTGTTGCTGATATCAACTTCAAATGTTCCTGACACCAATCAAGACTAAACTATCAGCATGAGTTGATACTAAGTAGAAAATTTTTATACTTCACACTGAAAAGTGACATCACCTAGATTTCGATTGTTTATTCCAATAATCTCGACACCGTCTATTTTGAGAACACGATCCATTTCCCTCTCATCATGCACCTGAGGGATAAAAATTAAAACATTTATGTTAATTGGTGAATCAAATTCCTCAAAGGAACCCATAGAAGGGAATTTAAATTAACTATGCAGCATTTCGTCACAAGAGTAAATCAAATAAATCCAGAAGATAAAAATTAATTTGAGTCTCACGTAAAAATTCCAGCACACGGGTTAAAACAGATATAGTGGTTTTCGGTCCGATTAATAAAGTGACTACATAATGAAAAATTCTAGTCGAGGACACCTTTAGGAGCGTTATTAAAAGAACTGCTGGTACCTCAATGATAGCAGCCAACCCAAGTATCTTACAGATTTTAGTCATGTATCTAATATCATGATCAGGTAGAACTGCAGCAATTAGCAGGATGGCATCTGCTCCTTTCGATCGGGCATAGTAGATTTGCCATACATCAACAATAAATTCTTTGCACAAAAGTGGACACTGCATTAAGTGTTTGTGTTAATCCCGGATAAGTTGATTCATCATAACATATCACGTGCATGAAACAATTATGATGAGAGTCGTAAAAAAGAAACCAAACCTTAACTCCAGCTTTTCTTATTGCTTCTAAATTCTCAAAGCTTCCCTAAAATGTTGCACAATATTGTTAATATTCGGAAACCCAAAGAGACAGAAACTTGCAGAACAGAACTGAATTATTGTGCTTACCTTAAAGAATTTCTCATCGGTCAAAACACTGAGGCATGCTGCTCCACCCTTTTCATATGCTTTGGCAATCTCAACCTATCAAGATAAAAATCAGAAATTGATCAACTTTAGAAAATACAAAAACTACAACTTGAGAGAATGGAAGCAATATTTTAGAATTAAGATATGATGCAGCAAGGAATTTTTTTATCTCAAATCAGGCTTACTGGATCAAAGTTCTCTCGCAAGATTCCCCTACTTGGAGAAGCCTTCTTCACTTCAGCAATCAATCCAGGCATTCCAGTTTGAAGATGGGATGCCTTAAGTGCCCCAACAAAGTCCCTGGCAGGAGGAGCATTGTCAAGAGCATTTTTCACCGAACGCAGGGGCCTTTTCTCCTTCAACTGAAACCCAAAACTCAGACTCATAAAACCAACCGACCAAAAGATCATGAAAATATAACTACTTCAACAAACAAACAAACAGCACCTGGCTAACTTCCACGTCCTTGTACCACACAATCTCCTCTAAAATGTTGCGAGGAGTGGCATTATTTTCTTCATTCTGAAATCCAAACTCAAACGGCCCAGTATAGTTCAAGGGAGGATTAGTTGGTGGGCGCTTCCTGATCTTAATACCCTGAGCAGAAGCGATTTCTTCCTCAAGCTTACTCGCTTCCCATTCCTTAATCTTAAGAGCAGTCTCTGGGGCAGCGGCAGCAACAGACCCTTCCACAGACTCAACCTGCAAAACTCATAGAAACAACACCCTAATCACACAACTGCAAACCCAAGCCAGATAGCAAGCAGCAACCACAACTCCAAATCACCACAAACAACAAAAAGCTCAAAAAGATAAAAAAATTACGAAACCCCAGAGCTCAATCATCCACACAAATGCAGCAAACCTGTTGAGCACGGATGCAGAATTCTGTAACACTCGTCATACGGGGCACAAAGCTTATCGAGCTGCGAAACGAAAACTTAGGGTTTTGATTGAATGACGAATGAAGTGTCTGAAAAGTTGTGATCTTTGGCGACCCTTTAATCGACATTAGACTTTCCATACCGTCGATTTCAGAAATGTATGCGATTTGGTGAAAATGCGAGTGGACGTCGCTAGGGTGAATATTTTATAAGTCTGAATTTTGCATTGGTAATGACATGAATCATTGAATTGGGGTTGGATTGTTATGGATTTCGGATTTGGGCTTCCATTTTTGCATCGTCATTTACATTGATGAAATTATCTGATTATTGATCACAAGGTTGGTGGCAATTTGGGAGTAGGTGGTTACTGAAACCCTAATTAACTTGATTCCAATTTCGCCAGATTTTTTCGTGTCTTGGAAATAGACATGTTTTTTTGTGTTCTTGAAGAAATTGTGAATAACTGAATTTATGACTTATATTGATGTAGGAATAATGCATATTTGGAGAAACATTAACATCCGAATGATATTTGATCCCGGTATACGTATTTTAGATAAAAACAATTTCATATTTCTAGACATTATTATATGAATAATTGTCTAGAAAACCAAAAAACATTTCATATTTCCACATGTAATTTTAGTCTTCTTAGGCACATTTATGTTGTTTATTTTTAGTTAAATCCCTATTATAAAAGGGAACACATGATTTGTATTTGGGATCATCAATCTCATTATCAATCAAATTATATTTTCTTTTGTTTAATTCTGAATTTTCAGAATTATTTTATCATTGCCTTGTGCAAGCCTTCCTACTACGGTGGAAGTAAAATTATTTGTACCTTCGGGTATTTTATCTTTTTTTTATCAAGCTTCCGCTACGTCAATTGGTATCAGGAGTCAGCGCTTCCGATATTCGACTAGTGATTGCCACAAGTATGGCACCATGTATCAATACTTTCAAAGGAGTATTTGATGCGGATGATTTTTCCAATTGGTTATACAACGTTGATAGGTATTTCGAATTCTATTATGTTCCTCATTATCAACAAGCTTATCATGTTGCTCAATATTTACGATTGGAAGCTGACATATGGTGGCGAAGAATACAAAATGAGAGAAAAATAATTGGCAAGCATCCCATCTATTCATGGCAACGCATGAGGAGGAGAATGATTGAAAAATATATGCCACAAAATCATTCTAATTTTGAGGATGAAATAAAGCAAGTTGTGGGACAATGGCAACGAGGATATCAAGAAATTTCAGTTGAGTTAAAGGAATTACGTCAAATGGTCCAACAATTGTGCAACAAAGTGGACTCAATTTCCAACAATCCTGTTGATGAACACCCAACATATGCTACAGATTCCATGGAACTCAATACAAATGAGAAGTACGAAACTGAGGATGTGCAAAATGAATATTTTGAGGAACAAATTTTGGTGGAAGAGCAAAATAAAATTTCAACAAATAAAGTTGAAATTTTGATAAAAGAAGAAACATTTGAGAAAATAGATTTTGTCATTCCACCACTAACCAAATATAATTCCTCAATAACCTTCTTTTTGCAGATTGGTGCACAAACTTCTCCTATATGGATTTTCAAGAGCATCATCTGTTTATTATCCAAGGACAAAAAAACTCGAGGTCGAGTTTAAACAAAGTGGGGGAGAATGATGTAGGAATAATGCATATTTGGAGAAACATTAATATCCGAATGATATTTGATCCCGGTATACGTATTTTAGATAAAAACAATTTCATATTTCTAGACATTATTATATGCATAATAATTGTCTAGAAAACCAAAAAACATTTCATATTTCCACATGTAATTTTTAGTCTTCTTAGGCACATTTATGTTGTTTATTTTTAGTTAAATCCCTATTATAAAAGGGAACACATGATTTGTATTTGGGATCATCAATCTCATTATCAATCAAATTATATTTCTTTTGTTTAATTCTGAATTTTCAGAATTATTTTATCATTGTCTTGTGCAAGCCTTCCTACTACGGTGGAAGTAAAATTATTTGTACCTTCGGGTATTTTATCTTTTTTTTATCAAGCTTCCGCTACGTCATATATGGTTTGACAACTGATTTTTTGGCAGGGGCGGGACATGGATTTTGCGGAGCTATCGGAGTTAAGTGTCACTATTGAAATCAATTGTGATTCGATTCTTGATGGTGTAAAACATGAATTTTACGACTAAAATAGAGAGGGATAGTAATTTAATTGAAAGATTGTCCATTCTTTGACTAATTATTTATTATTATAAAAAACTAAATTTATGGAATGAGGTTTTGATTTTCTAATGCACAAGCTAATCAGAAGACATATACGTTTGATCATCGATGGCCATGGTCGTTAGGTGACAGGTCGTAAGGAAAATTCAATATTCACTTCATCGTATACTAAGTGCTGGATGCCCTACTATTTTGTATTATAATATGAACATCTTTGATAGAAATGCTCATAGAGTCGAATCCTTCTGAATGCAGAGTCGAGTCCTTCTGAATGCATCTCCGTTTTAAACTTATTTATAACCTGTAACTTTTAAATGGATCCTCAATCCATCATAAGATCATGAACATACTGCATCTGAGACCCTGGAAATGTGAACTTTTTTTCTGAAAAAGAAATAACAATCAAACAAATATATCTGACTGTTATAAAAGAGATCGTATGGCAAATCCATAAACTACAAACGCACAGTTCACTCAAATATTTCATGGCTTGAGAGTACCAGCCAGTGATACAAGTTAAATGACTGGCCACAGCTTGAGCAGTGGCTGCAACTCGTTAAGCTAGAGATGAGGTGAGGACAGATTACATCAATGCGGAGTAAAACCCTTCTTTAGAAGCTCGTCATATACAAGGTCCACTTTGCTCGAATCAACTTTAAATAAAGGATGAGCATCTGATTTCTGAGTTATGCTTCCGCTGAGCATCCCCATGGAAATGGTTTGCATCATGCTGAGATAATGGGCAGGCATTATCCGTATTCATAACATAGCTGCTTTTCCTATAATCAGAGATTAATAAGATAGTAAGGAATCATTATTGTTGTAGTATTCGATGTATATGGCTATGAGCAGCATTTTATTCAGCAATGCGAAATTTAGAGTACGTACGGCATCCGAGAGTAGATCTGCTCCCGGGAATCCATTGACATCCCAAATATCTATAGAGCTTGCGAGCGAGTGGGAAACATCGGGTGAACCCAAGTCTTTGCTTCCTGACTCTAAGACCATTGAACCCCTTGGGCCATTTCGTGTCCTGTCATCAAATTCTCCCTTGATATGATTTGCCCTTATTAAAGCTTTGCCACCTGGTCCAGGCAACATGCCTTCTTTCGCTTTTCTGGCACTCTCTTCAGCTTCCTTCCTTTTCTGCTCTATGTATCTCTTTGCCTCAGATGATGTACGGCATCCAGCAGCTCGGGCTTCCTGTTCAGCATAGTGTCTAGTGAGTTTCCAATTAGCCCTTGAATTTGCAATTCTGGGGTTCTGATGCATAATTATCTCGCAAAGAAAAATGAAAGTCCATACCTGAAGTTCTTCTATTCTCTTGAGCATTCTATGCTCCTCAATGGCAGTCTTAACCATATCCTCGTACTCTTCCTTGGGAAGAAATCTCATGAATACCTTATACTTATTGTATATTTCCTTCTCTTCTGGTGATAATGTCTTCTCATATGGATCTGGATAAAGCAATCCCCTCTCAAGAATGAACTCCTTTCTGCGCTTCCTTTCATCCAACCTGAAAAAGTGAATGGTTCGACATGGTACTTGATTATCCTTGCAGGAATTTGAAAAATTCAAATCTGATTCCAAACTTTGGATATGTGAGATAGGGCGCAATTCAATTATAAAAGAAGCTCAAGAAACAATATGAACATTTAGCATGTGCCCTAATAATTAATTTTTTTATTGTGTGTAAATGATTCATTTAGGAATAAGTCTAGGCAGAAAATATTATTATGTAGGTGGACCCAAAGTAATCGTTTCCGGAAACTTACCTTTTTAAATAAATACGAAGAACTCGCAATTTGAGTTCTCTCTCAGCAGCAGTGTCGGTATCCTTGAATTCCATGTCTGCCAGAAGCTGCTCTGCGTCATTGTCATATTCAATCTCAAATTCTTGTCTCTTGAAATTGTACCCATTAACCTCTGCCGCCGGAGGTGTTTCAACATTAGAAAGTTTGAGTTTTTTCTCCCCAGTGGTTCTTTCAGAACGAAAACCTGGCAATTGTTACAAATTAACAAACGGACAAAAGTTACCAAGGGGGTAACAGAAGAAATTGATTGCTTATCATGAATCTATAGGCAATCATGATCAGTTAAAAGGGTTCGAAATATAAAACGGACAAGCTCCTTAGAGAAAAACAATGTGTACCGCTTTTAAAAGACAGTTTTCAGTGAGGGACCCAAGTTCCAACAGCGAAAGAAATTCTCAGAACTACTGAAAATCAACAACGATACATTATGAAATTCACGTATTCTTTCATCTAAGAAACAACTATACTATAGGAAGACAGTATGCAGAAAAATTATCTTCAGTGATGTGAACAAATGCACTTGGACTACATAATTATCATTAAGTTACATCAGTATATAAGCCGAACAGAGCATAGCTACCTTCCCTACCATTTTCCCTAGAATCCTTTTCACGGGTCATGTTGGATGCCCTTTTCGCTGCAATCATGGATGTTTTACCACCGCTAGAGTTTCCTGAGAAGAAACAAAGGATATATATTCTAACCATATTCTTCATGCACAGATTATCATCGACAACATACGTGTCAATAAATATAAGTAACACAAGACCTCCAGTTAAAGCAGGCGACGAGTGACCTGAATGATCTTTTCTTGAATCTTCAGTCCTAGAAATTAAACTCAAAACATATTAATATGATTGACATTAAAGAGAAGGGTCTGCAAAAAGATAAAATGTCCTACTTGATTCCTCCTGTGACTGAAGACTCTTCTTTCTTTATTTCTCCAAGTGTTCCTGAGTCGTCAGAAAGTGTGAAAAAATCATTTGTAATGCATGGACATATTAGTTACTTACATGGACCTTGGCAAAATCATTTTCAATCACCTCTGAAAATTCGTAAAAATTTGATAACTATCATCAAGGTTTATTTTATCTATACTATGCGGCTACCATTGAACTCCAATACTCTTAAGTTTTAACTATGACTATCAGCTTAGAATCATATACCGTGTTTGATAACCCAGGCACTGTCAACGGATGGACATCAAACATGGATTCAAAAAGATTGGCACTGAATGGCCATGCAGCATAAATTTCAGGACCCGGTTCCAAGTTCCAACAGTTATAAAAGTTTTAAACCTTGTGAATAATAGGCAGAATGAAATTTTCTCTGCTCGTTGCATAAAATGTGAAGCTACAACATACGACCGTTGATCGCATACTGCAACAACCAATTGTGTCATATCCAGATGGTGCAAACAGCCCGAAACTAATGGTTAAAGTTGAACTGGGAATATATAACATATTTATCAAAATCTCAGGTCAGTGTATGACACATGACTCTCAAAAAAGGATGGAACCGTTTTACTCCCGACGTGACCATAGCCTATGGTCCATACTCCATAGGTACAGAAAATTCTACCAACTCAAACTATTTTCAGAAGTTCATAATCTTCAATACTTAATATAGTTCCCAAAGCCACTGTGTAGTTGACTTAGTTTAGTTAAGTTTAATCAACTGAGAGAGGGATGTCTATTGTCTGGCTAAGTTCAGACAGACTAACCTTTGTTTGAATCACAATGCGTTTTTGCCATTGCAAGGAGCTCTTCCCTGCTCTTTCCCATGACGTGAGACAGATCCTGCATGGAATATTGTGAAGATATTGACATGGAAAATCTACTTCATTCTTAGTACAAAAGATAAGGATACATTGAAGATTATAGCACGTGTCTTACCGGATAAGGAAAACAAGGGGAATTCAAGTATACAGTATTATAATGATCTATACATTCAGACTTCTTCTTCGTACCCACATGTTCTGCAACTTCTGCCCAGTTTCCAAGCCCATACATCTCAATTCCCTGCACGTACAAAAAAAGACAAATAAAGCCATTGAAGGAACAACAAAAAACGTACACGGTGACTGTTAAGGGGGATAAGTATAATTTTGATGATCTTTCAAACTGTTTATAAAATACACATATATGTACCTCTAGAAGTAAAATCTCTTCGTCCGCGTTCCAGTCAGGACAAATCAACGGAAATGACAAGTTGTCCTGCAGCAGGGGATTTTTTATGATACACTATAGGCTAAGCCAATCTCATGTATAGTAATTAAATTTAAGACTTGATAGATTAACTAAAACTAGGTGACAGGTGCAAGTCAAAAGAGGTTCAAGATTTCTGCATTCTGGCATTATTCATCTATTCAATCTCACTGGCAGGCCTTTTAATCTTACAAGGGGATACACTAAGCTCATCTCATACTAGGAACTTGAGAGTTGATGGAGTAGCCCGGAAAAGGTTAGAATAAGTCATATGAAAGGCTCAGGATTTCAAATTCATTTCTTTGGTCTTAATGTTAGACGTGATAGAAGATCAGAAACGTTTTCTTCAGTATCAAAAACAGTAAAAAAATTCCTTTCCATTTCAATGTTCCTCATTTTCTCTACAAATATTAGAATACAAACAATCGGGACAGATCTTTTGGACAACTTTTGAAGTTTGATATCCAATCTTTATATAACGAGTGACAGAAATGGGTATTTTGGCATGGACGAGTCACATCATAGATTCCACAATTAGATTGCAAAATATCAGAAATCATAAGAATCAATGAAATACATAAAAATATTTTAGAAAAAATCACCATAGCCTTCTACAATTAATTGGTATCGTTAGATTAAAATTAACATTATAAAGATAATTTTTATAATCAGATGGAGCCATACCATAACCCGATAAGGGTGGCCGCTTTGGTGAGGAGTCACCTCGGCTCCGACAGAAAAGCACTCTACGCAAAGGTCAAAGTCAGGGCACACAGCACACTTGATGCGGATTTTTCCCGAGATATCCTTATTGCAATAATTGCAATGGTACAGAGCCCCTTTACCCTCACCTATTACCGAAGCTTCCATATCGTCAAATTGAAAAGTTTGGCAATGGAGAAAACTCATAAGGTTAGGCGAGGGTGGTATTTATAAACTAAAGAATAAAATGATTAGGAAACAGCTATTTGCCTCAGTGCCATACTGGCATGCAATAATCTACCAAGTATCAGACATAGACATGAAGTGCTTTATGTGGCAACTTACCAGTAGATGCATTCCCTGAACTTTTCCGTATTAGATGCAGTTCTCTTCCTCTTAGAGCGACTGAAAGTTTAAGCATGAGAAGAATCAAATTTGATGAGCGGATAGTATTTCCATATCGAAAAATAAAATATCTACATAAATACACCCACAGCTGACATTTCAAGCGGCACAAACTATCCGGTTGACACCAATCGACAGTACAACCTAACTAAAGGCCACTTGTCTGCTATATACAACACAAGATTAAATCCTAACTATCACCAACCCAATGAACATGCAAAAATATATTTCAACTTTAATTATGCATGCACAAATGCATCTTCCATCTTTATGCCAAATCTACCACACTACGCCTTAAGATACAACATATCAGCAACCAAACTATTCACACCACACAACTGATATAATGAACACAATACTAAGAGGTACTCAAAATTTCCAATCTGAAACACAAAATCACTCGTTTGAATAGTATCATTTACTTCCAAAAAACCTAAAGTATCGACATAAATTAGCTCAATAAATTCAGATTAAGCAATCCAAACCTTTGGCTTGATTCATCATCAGCAGCGTGTGATACTGCTCTAGACCGACCCATTGATCCCAAATTTCAAAATTAGGGCACAAATTGAATGGAGTATATGTACAATAACAAATTTGGGATTACAAAAAAGGTTAATTTACAGGAATGGTAATGAACAGAAACCCAATTTACATGACAAATTAGGGGCTCAGACCAGTCGGATTTATTGAATTTGGGATTGAAGCGATCGCAGCAGCAGTCGCGGATTCAACGAAACTCACCGCCGCGTCATCGAAGCTGCTCTCACAGCAGCACTTAAACGCTGCGTTTTAAAATATTGTATGCGCCTAACCTAAAACGCAGCGTTTGATTCTGTTTGTTGCTGACGGTTGACAGTTTTGGTAAACTAAGGCTATAGGATTGAGATCCAGTGCAGTACAGCACTTTACAGTCAAAAGTTAAATAACGTCGTTTGAGTTAATAAGATCAAAACTTCATAGTTTTATAAAGGGTTCAACAATTTTAAATTTGGATTTTAGTAAAACAATATCGTTTTGATATATTTCAGACCAAAACTACATCGTTTTACAAGTAAATTTTGAAATTTAAAATTTGAATAAATACTGCATTTGGCTGTAGACTGTATGGGATCCGGATCCCTGTTCTGTACTGCCTGAATACAAGAATGACAAGAACATGTTCTGTACAGATTTATTATCTGCATACTGAATAGCTGCATCGCATCGAGTCCACGATCAGCGATCCGCACCTACGAGACACTGCATTACAGACGCTTCGTGCCAGTTCCAAGAAATTCTTGAAAACACGCAATTAACACACTTAACCTTAAAGGCCTCGTTAACATGTTCCAGCCTGATATGTTCCAGAAATGTAGGCTGCTTCAAGTTTGATTCAGCTGCTACATATGACAATTCTTGATGGATTTCAGCAGCAGTAAGAGACCATTTACCGGCAAGCGCCTTATTCAACATCTGGTATAATATTCCTCAAGTTCTGCTGGGTTCTCAGGCTGCAATTTATGTCATTATTAACAAAAAAACTTCCTTAGTTTCATTAGATGCTCCTCTGTAGATACTTCCTTAGGATTGCAGAGCTGCATGATTATCAGAGAAGTTAGTTTAACAATTGACATTGGAAGAAAGAATGAGCTGAAAGCAAAAATAGTAACTCACCCAGTGTTGTCTCATTTGCTTGATCCCAGTCCCAGTACTTCTCAATGACAGTCCTAGTTTTCATTTTCTTCTGCCAGAACAAAAGTTGCATAAATGAAATGATATCAGCTTTGAGGCAATCTTCGTTCGAGTTGGCATAAAGGATTCACAATAGGACTATAGATCTGTATATATTTATTTTCATTTTCAATAAATCTAAAATGATGTTACAATTGCAAACAAACTGTGGTTTTGTATGGATTGTAGAGGGTTGTCAGTCATCAGATAGTAATCGTATAGTCCAGGCTCAGTACTTGTTACTCTACGCCATCTTCTGGTATAGTATGGTAACGCTGGTGTTTCAGACACCAAAGGAGGTTGATCTGGCGCTGTGCGCTAGCGGTGGTGCAGTGGAAAACGGAAAGTTCCAATGAACTCAATCATTTATGTACCCAAACATCACTGAGCAGATCACGTAGAAGCAGATACAGCTCGTCAGCTCCAGGTCAGTATATTATTTGATGTAGCCAAGTGGTGTATTCAAGTAATGGAACTATAACCAGAACTGAGTCTGTTGGAATGCTCGTATCTTCCAGCATCACTTCCACTTCTAATTGAATAAATTGGAGAATAATCTGGATGATTGAGTAATAAGTTACTGGCACACACATACCAGAGATTGGTACTTTGCTGGAAACAAATTAAAATAAAAAGAAATCACAAAACAAAACATCTAAAACAAACATGTGATAAATCACGGAAATTACCATATCAGAGGCAGATAAAATGGTTGGCCATGGCAATGAATTATCTGAAATCACATTGGCTCGCCTCAAATGCACTTGAAATCGCAAGCAAGCCTACAAGAGCAGAAGAGCTGGCAATCTTCACTCAGTCCGAACAGATTGGCAACAGTCTACCTGAAAAATCTGAGCATTAGGCCACTAAGCAACTTATAGCTGAAAATCTGAAACTGGTGACTGATATAATGTTATTAATCGAGAAGTTGCACCAATTACACTACCAGCCATTAGCTCAATTACAAACAAAGAAGTATAAAATTGCAGCTTGGACATGAGTATATAATTCTTATAGATATCTAATAAATTATAGTACACAACATAGTCTATGGCATGCACATTACTGAAGCATATGGTCAAAGCTTCAAGTTTTGCAAACGTCTAAAGTGGCACGAAAAATAAAGTTAAATAGCAAGGCACGATCAAAGTTAAAGCATAATGATTGGTTGTAACGGACTTACAGCATGGCAGCTTCCCGAAAATAGCTCACAACCATCTGTTGCATTAAGGGCCTTAATCAGCCACTGGAAGGCAATACAACATGCGGCGAGGACATAATCGTTCTTACTTAATGCAAGCTGCTGAAGAAATCATAAGAGTCAGTTTTAAATAACAGAAATGTTCGTGAATAATTGTCCCTAAGAGAATAATTCTTAGTCCTTAGGTTTAGTTTTGTACACTGAAACAATATATTACCTGGGGATTCCTCTGAAACTCCAGATTCGTCCACTTTTGCGACTTCTCTAGCCAATATCACACACGTCTGTGGGGTGGGGTTTTGATTCCTAGTTTCCATAATGCGGAAAAGCTGCATACAAAAGTCAACTTTTCCATCTTTCAGCAATCCATCAATAAGTAGTGACCACACAATCTCATCAGGATTCCATTGTGCCTCTAACAATCCTTCAAACGAAGCTTTGGCTTCTTCTAGTCTATCTGTTTTGCAGAGCGCACAAATAAGAGCCATATGGGTGTACAAATGTTGTTCATGGCATCCAGCCCTGGACAACTCAAAATATTTTAGTGCAGCGTCTACTTTCAGGTTTCTGCAATGAGCAACTATGAGAGAGTAGTAAATTTCTTTGGTCGCTGGGAGTCCTCTTTGTTCCATGTCTTTTACCAACTGATCCGCTTCCTCTGATCTTCCCTCTCTACATAGTCCCAACACCAAAGTTTCATATGTCTGCACAGTTGGTTCACACCCATTTTCCGACATTCTTGTTAATAGGTCAGACAATATTTCAAAACTAAGACTATTGTTATTTTCACTACAACTAGATGCCATCTCATGATTGCCTACAACATTCTCTGCCGTTAATTGAACCTCCTTTTGCAAACCTTTAATCAAAACACAGTAGGTACGGTAATTGGGTGTACAATGACTAAGAAACATTCGGCGGAAAAGAAGGAACCCTTTATTTAGCATGCTTAACGAAAGAAAACCATCAATAAGCGAGGTAAAAATAATTTGATCAGGAATGAATCCCTTTCTTTCCATTTCGTCAAGTAACCTTTCAGCGTCCTCAGCCTTACCTTCAAGGCATAAACCATGCACAAGTGAGCTGTATGTGTACAAATTGGGCACAGTTGTTCTCTTCCATTTTCTCTAAAATCCTAAATGCAGAACTGCAGCTACCATTTTTGCATAACCCATCTATCAAAGTACTGTAGGTTACCACATTGGGCACCAGTCCACCCTCTACCATTTTATTGCATATCTCTTCTATTTTTTCCAAGCTATTTCCTTTCGACAAGACGTTTAGAATGGCATTATATGTTTCGACGTTGGGACTGCAACCATTCTTCTCCATACTTTGAAATAATGATAAAGCGTTTTCAAATTTTCCTTCCTTGCAATAACCATCAATCAAAGAGCAATAATGGGCTAGGTTAAGGCGTATACCTCTTTTAGGCATCTCATGAAATAATGTAGATGAAATGTCAGTCTTGCCCCATTTACAAAACCCTGAAAGGAGTTCAGTGTAAGTCCACTCATCTGGCTCACACTTATTTTCCTTCATCAACTCTAATAATCTAGTTGCATTGTTAATATTTCCATGCCTGAAGTACCCATTTATTAGTATGTTATACGTCACAACAGTAGGAGTAGGACCAACTTTTAACATCTTGTCATAAAAAACCATAGCCTTATCTGTACGCCCTGACGAGCAAAACCCAAAAATAATCTCATTAAAGGTATTCGAATTAGGGAGCTCACCATGTCCATCCATCCACTCAAATATCCTTAAAGCATCATTGAACCTTCCAGCGATGCACAGTCCGTGAATCAAGGCATTGTATGTGACAGTATTCGGAGCCAAGCCATCTTTCAACATCCGGTTGTATAGCCCTATAGCTACTTCCAAATGACCAATATCAGACATACCACTGATCAAAGCAGTGTATGTCTGAACATTTGGGCAGCATATCTTCTTCATCCTAGCCAGCAGCTTTAAAGCTTCCTTAGCACGACCAACCACACACAGTGAATTTAAGGGAACAGTGTATGTATAAACAGTGGGATTAATACCCTTTTCTACCATATCATCTATCATCCCAAGCGCCTCATCCAACCTACCGCCATTGCAAAGGCCATTAATAAGATTAGTATAAGTAACCGAGTTTGGATCACATCCTTCCTTCAGCATCCTATAAAAAACTTCAAATGCCTTATCCAAATTACTTTCCCTACAATATCCAAGGATCAGTGACGTATACGTGAAAACATCAGGACTCATGTCATGTTGAAAAATCCTACAGAAAATGATCTCTGCCTCTCGAACCTTCCCCTTCTTACACAGTATGTTGATCATGGTATTCAATGTCAATAAATTTGGCACAACTGACCTACTCAACATCTCCCCATAAACACGCAGCGCCGTACTAAGCATACCAAATTTTGCCAACTGAATCAAAAGAGTATTATAACTATACAAACTAAACTCCACCTCTCTAAAATTCAACGAACTCAAATACTCCATTATACACTTGATCTCATCCTCATTTCTAGACGATTTAATCATCAGAATCCTCACATGATCGACCTGAACAAAAACCCTATCTCTCACAAGCCTATTAATCATAGACATAAAGACGCCTGTATCATGTTTGTAAAAATGCCACTTAGAAACCCAATAGAAAAACTGCAACGCATCATCCGTACTCCAATGAGAATCAACAATTTTCGCAACATGAAATGGTTTCAGCTTTTGGGAAATAGATTGAAGTACTGGGCTGGATTTCCATCCAGCTAAAGACAGGATCTTGCACACGTCCGCTACAATATTCCCATCGCCGCTTAAACCCTTTTGAGCATTTAAAGAGACAAGTTCAATCGAGGAATCGGAATCGACGAGACGCTGAGATGACGAAAAAAATCGGATCTTGCGGAGTTGAACGAGCGCCGGCGATGAAGCTCTGACGAACTTCAACATTTGCGAATGCTGGAATTCCCTAATTCATGATTTTCAGAGGAGAGACGATCTGCGTGGAATCAATCGAAAATGGAACCGATTGAAAGAGTCGTGAAATCGTTCGAGTTTGAAAACGTGGTCGTCTGCGCGACCACAACACAGAAGCGTGAAGATGCGTAACTGCGTTTCCAAATCGTAGTCGGAGTTTAGGCGCTGTTTGGATGCAACCTTAATCCGAGAAATGAGATTTTGCAAGTTTCATCGAATTGCCAAACGCGGTCTTAGTACACGCTTCGTTTTGCAATTCTGCGAGTGTGAAGAGTGACGTAAGTAAGAGGGCATGTTTGTAATATATAAAACTACAGGGACTCGATCACAATTTAAAATCTCTACATATTCCCAATGTGGATTGAAATTGACGAATTCGATTCGAAACCCTAATTCCCAAATCGATCCGACTCACCATGCTGCGATCTCCAGGCCATTCGCCGCGTCATCTTGCCACTCCATCACCATCCATACATCAAGATCGTGAACCAGAAATCGGAAATTCGAGTAGCTCAGTTGCAATCGCCGGATCGAAATCTACGAAGAAGAATGTCAAGGTGTTGGATGAGGATTCATACGTTGCAGCGATTGAAAAGATCATTGAGCGTGATTTTTTCCCTGATATTCCGAAGCTTAGAGACCGGTTGGATTGGTTAGAGGCGGTGCGGAGTGGAGATCCGGTGCAGATTCGAGATGCGCAGTTGAAGATTATGGAAAGAAGAGGAAGGATTGCTGCTGGGAAAAGCTCGGAAGGGAGTACGAGAGGCGTTACGAAGACGCCTGGTTCGACTTTTGTTAGAAATTTTACTCCTTTTGATTTGGAGAAGAGTCAGACGCCTGGTGGTTTGGATAGTGGTTTAGGTTTGAGGAAGGATGATGAAGTTGTGGAAGAGGATTTGGATGGGGTTTTATCGTTGGATGAGTTTTTTAGGCGGTATACGAGCGAGGATAATGAGAGTTTTTCGAAGATATTAGAGAAGGTGAATAGGAAGAGGAAGGAGAGGGTTGAGTATTTGACGGAAGGGGAGAAGGAAGGAGTGGAGGGGATTGAGGATGTGAAGAGGGATAGGATTACGGATGGGTATGGGACGTCGGATCAGCCGCCGTTTACGTTAGAAGGGTGGAAGTATACTGCTAAGAATTTGTTGATGTATCATCCTGCGGATAGAGGCGAGCTGCAGCTTACGGATGCGGAGAGAGATTTGAGGGTGAAGGCATTGACGAAGGAGATTAATAGGAGTAATACGAGGTTTCATGGGAAGATGATGGATTCTCAGCAGAAAGATGATGAAGCCGTTCCGGTTATGTATACACAGGTTGCGGGTGGGACTCCTGTTCCTATGTCGAGTAGAGATATGGATAAGATGAGGAAGTATGATTTGGAGGATTTGAAGCAGACCCCGCATCCGTTCTATGCTGAATCCAATAAGACAGCTGATAATGGTTATAGTTATGTGAAAACACCATCTCCAGCTCCTGGAGCAGATGAATCCCCTTTCATCACTTGGGGAGAAATTGAGGGAACGCCAATGCGGCTTGAACCAGAGGACACTCCTATTGGTATTGGAGGTAGTGGTGATGGACCACATTTTAGGATCCCCTCTTTACCTACTAGGGATGAAAAGGCACACTCTTTATCAAGGGAAGCTGCACGAAAGATCAGGGAAAGGTCTAAAATGTATCAGAAGCCACCATTGCACTCCCCTAGCAGGGGCGGTAGTGCAAGTCCAAGTGTCAGGACTTTTTCTCCTGCCGCTCAGAAGTTCATGAGAAATGCAATTTCCAAATCGTCAGCAGCTGTTGATGAATCACTACGTGCCAGCTACCGTGGTGCTAGTCCTGCTTCTAGTACTCCAAAAGGTGGAAGGAGTATTTCAAGGCTTGGAAACACAACATCATCAAAGTCACCTTCAGTTAGGGAGGGATCTAACCCACCTTGGCAGTAGTTTGTATAATTGCGAATGGCTTTCAACTCATGGAAACTTATGTACTAATACAATGCTTCTTTTTTAGTCAAGGAGAACTATATTTTCTCTTAATGCTTTACCCGATCTTACACATCAACAACAACAACTAACATATCCCTGAAGCCGAATGTCTTATCTTTTTAACAAAATGATCCAATTTCAATCTGCTGTAGTTCACTATTTGCAGCCTGTTCCATTCACATATTATATACTTTGCATTACAATAAAATCAAAAATTATTTTAATTGAAGAAAAGTAATTAAGAATGTGAGAAGCAGAGGTGTAAATGTATCATTTACCATCAATCCAATCAATACATTTTCTCCATCCATCTTCTCTTTTTCTTCACCATTTCCATACATATTTTTTCAAACCAGTTTTGTCAAGTTCCTTCCTTTCCATATTTTCTTACCTGATCCCATTTTTGCCACCCCTCATATCCTTTTATTTGATTGAAAAGCATTTGAGCAACCCCATTATCACCTCACCTCCTCTTCACCACCATCAAAATCACACAGATTGACTGATTCCTGTTGAAAATAACTCAGATTGAAAATTGCAGTGTTTGGAGGAGACTCATCTGTAATTCTGTATTGATAATGATGGATATAACACCTAGTTTATCCATTGTTGTGCCAGATCTGTGATTGTAATTTTGTTGGATGTATTGGTGAGAATCTGATCTGGGTTTTTGAAAATGTTGATTTTTTAATGTTATTCTGATCCCACTAAGTTATTTTGGTTTGCTAGGTGTCTGCCCAGCTCTGGATTGTATTGTATCCGCTGGTTTCAGATTGAACTGGTAATTATCCAGTTTTTTCGTGTTTAGGGCTGGTCAGTAGTGTACCAATCTCTGTCCGCGGTAATCATCTGCTCTTGTTAATGTGATGTATCCTACGTAATTGCCAGTATGTTGTTTTTAGCAGACTAATAGTAATTGTCAGATCTTGAAATCCAAGTCCATTAGTCTTCTTTTACCATTTCAGTGTTATCAGTTATATTTAATTTGCCTAATTTATGATGATTTCGTATAATGTGGTTAGTTATAACTTATAAGACAGCATGGTTTTGAAATGCAGGGAAAATGCAATCCGATCTTGGCAAGTTATTCATTGGTGGAATTTCTTGGGACACAACTGAAGATCGCCTGAAAGAGTACTTCAGCAAATATGGGGAAGTTTTAGAAGCAGTCATTATGAAAGACCGGAACACAGGCTGTGCACGTGGATTTGGTTTTATTGTGTTCTCTGATCCTGCTGTTTCTGAGAATGTCGTATTGGAGAAGCATAGTATTGATGGCAGGATGGTTAGTTTTTGTCAATCTAGTCTAATATCCACCCTTTGAAAGTCTGCACAAGTCTGGTATAAACAGTGTTCGTTTTTTGAGAATTCCACGTCACATGGTCCAAATTGCAACCTTAGCTGTTTAGTTGTGCTAGTAATTTATTCGTCTTCTGAAAATGCATACAAGTTACATATTTTAAATCACAGGTTGAGGCCAAAAAAGCTGTTCCTAGAGATGATCAGAGCACATTGAGCAGAAACGATGGAAATGCTCATGGTTCTTCCGTTGTAGGTCAGACGAGGAAGATATTTGTTGGAGGATTGGCATCATCAGTTACGGAGAGTGATTTCAAAGCATATTTTGAACAATTTGGCAGTATAACAGATGTTGTTGTTATGTATGATCACAACACACAAAGACCGAGAGGCTTTGGTTTCATTACTTTTGAATCTGAAGAATCAGTTGATCAAGTGTTGACTAAGACCTTCCATGAACTTAATGGCAAAATGGTTGAAGTTAAGCGAGCTGTCCCTAAAGAGCTCTCACCAGCTCCTAATCAAAGCCCTGTTAGTGGGTTTAACTACAGTATGGGTAGAGTTGATTTACTTGGGTACAATCCGATATATTCCCCAACAACATTGGGAGGGTTAGGCTTTACGATGGATGGTAGATTTAGTCCTTTGTCCGGTGCTCGAACTGGATTATCTCAGTTTGGCTCCAGCTATGGTATGGGTATGAACTATGAGGCGGGCATGAATGGTAGTCTGATTGGTAGTGGAAATTTCAATTCAAATCTCAGTTATGGAGGAGGCTTGAACCCCTATATAGTTGGCAATAATAGGTTTGGTAACAATCTAGATGGAAGCAATGATAGCAATAATTATTTACGTAGCTCGGTGACACAGAACTTGTGGAATGGTGGTCTTAATTTTTGTGCACCAGCAAATTCTAGAAACTCATCTGTTTTCATGGGATCTGGTAGCGAGAACATTGGTGGGATCACCTTTGGCAGCAACACTGTTGGTTGGGAATCTTCACCGATTTCATCTCATGGTAATAGTAGGACAGATTATGTCAATATCCGCGGTGGGAATATTGGTTATGGAGTTGCTGACAACAACCTTATTTTGGGTGCTAACGGTTACAGTAGAAACTCTGGAACGAGTACTGTTCCAAATTCGTCTTATGGATCGGCAAACACTACTGACAGGCCACTTACTGACTTATACAGTGGTGGATTTGTATATGGAGATTCCACATGGCAGTTCGCAAGCTCTAGAGATGGATATGGTTCCCTTGGTAATATGGTCAGTACATCCTCTGACGCAGCAGCTAAAGGTGCTCCTAGTTATGCTGGTAGTTACAGTGTTGCCGGTAGACAGGCAAATAATGGTTACTCTCTTCATCTTATCTCGTAAGCAATCATTATATTCACTCTTAAATACTGTGATATAAAACTATATTTTTCTGTTACAGGACTGCCATCTCACGGTGGACTGTCATAGCACATTTACATTGCTGTAACTCATTGCACAATGATGATCAGTGTTTCCAACGCATCCTTCACTATGTGCATTACAACTAAAGCTGTCCAGGTTGGTTCCGTTATGCATATTACATCTATCACAGCACTTATTGATAAACTTGATAGCTATTCTCGACTTCCAAATTTTCGGAGTTTGATAAAAAATATTTGCAGTGAAATTTCAGAACATCGAAATGTAGTCTTTCAAGCATTTTCATAGATTTGTCTTTCATTTTTGACCCTCAAATTGTTTTCACGCTAACTAATATTTTAAATTATCTTTGCACGTGAAGGAACTTGTTACTGTTGATTTCTATCAACTGACTTATTTACTGGATCATCAATTTGATTTGTGTTATTCTTTTGCAGGATTTTGTTGTATAACTCTTGACAGCAGGAGTTTAACACTGAAGCAAGCGCTTCTTTTCAGTAGCTACATCTTAAACTCATCTTAAGCAGATGTATAGAGAAACATAGAGATTTTTTCTTTCAGGTCGTCAGTTTTGGATATTATTGTAGAGTTTTTGTTCGTCTTCGAGTTTGTAATTATGGCATGCAGCCAAGTATGTTCAGTATTAGCAAGGAGGCTATACTAGAGAACAAACAAACCCTTTGTTCTACATATTTAGTGGTCAGTTTTAGATGTAAAGTCCTCCGGCGAGGATGATATTATCTAGGCTATGGGATGTCTATTCCCCGTTGTAACGGATAGAAATCCTTTTTGCCTGAATTTTTCTGGGTATGTATTCCACATAGGGAAACCCATGAATAAGTTACATCTTTGCGTTTTTTTGATTCTTCTTCTTCCTTTCGATTTCTCGAAATAAATTGCTATAAAGCTTTACTGCATTTCTATCATCTTGCTCAACTGTTGAAGCTGATATCAGTTAGTGTTGATTTACTACAATTGGTTACTACATGGGTCATGTTTCCTTCTCTACAAAATGATATCTGTTAAGATCATTAATATACATAATCAAATAAAAGGTTAACACAATCCAAAACCCTCGCATGTCCGTGTTCTTGGTTGGTTACTACATTATGACACTTTATAATGTAATGTTCTGAGCTGACATGTCTAGAAAATCAATGGGAAAACATGAAACTTTCAACTCCATTTTAAGCATTACCAAATTTGGCCAAGAGTGAAGAACCAGTGGCCGTCACTTCCAAGCCCTCTTTAGTCTCTGAAGATCACGTCTTTCGCATCATCACACGATTTACATACCTCTTCCTCTCCATTCCTCCAAATCAAATCAAAACCTTCATCTAGCATTAATCATTCTGCGATCCAACACTACATCCAAAGTCAGTTTAAACCCTTGATTCCTTACTTTCAGTTTTGCTGTTTTGATCTAGCATTTTGGGCGTTTGTCTTTATGATTCGTTGTTGCTGTGACAAGATCAATCCTTAAGAGTTTTCAGGTACTGCATGTCATTACTTTCCATCACTATTGTTTATCAATGACTTTCAAAGTTGGAATCTTTTCTGTTTTTGGCATTTAGGTGGTGTTGAAATTTGAGGAAAGTTTGCACCTTTGTGTGTGTTTTTTTGCATTTGGAAGCTGTTGGAAATTGATTTGTTTCATCTTTGTGTGTGTTTTGGCATCTGGGTGGTATTGGATTTTTGAAAAGTTTGCATCTTTATGTGTTTTGATTTATGATGTGTTAATTGATGCAATCTTTGATTTTTGGGTGGCTTCGAAAGGCATGGGTAATGATGACCCAAATGAAGTTGGGGAGAAAGGTGAGTCAAAAGCAAAACATGGAGGAGGAGAAGAAACTGTTTCAAGAATCGGGCGAACACCAAGTGAAGCTTCTTTGTACACAACTGAAGGGGAGGATGATGACGATGATTTGGAGAGCAAATTGGAATTGGGTCCTCAGTGCACCCTCAAAGAGCAGCTTGAGAAGGATAAGGTTTAGTTGCAATGTGAATTTCTTGCTTGTGGTTGTTCAGTGTTTGTTGTGTTATTCATTTGTGTCTTTGTGTTTCCTTTTTTAAAACCTAGGATGACGAGAGCTTAAGAAGGTGGAAGGAACAGCTGCTTGGGGCTGTGGATTTAGAGAACGTTGGAGGTAATTCCGATTCACACTGTGTCCCTTCGATTCAGGAAAGAAAATAGAATGATGAAAAAATGAAATTCATTTTCTGTACGGAACAAACTATCTAAGCTTCTCGTAAATTCTCTTCACTCCTCAAAAGTATTCATGAACCAAACGGAACAGACCCTCTAAGTTTTTTGTTTCTTTAGTGTTCTGGTTTTTTTGTATGCATATATATTTAGCATCCGAATCTTTACAACCTGGTTCCTTTTCCTCATTTGCTCTTAATAGTTGTTTGTACACTACAAAAAATAATAAACAAGAGGAATTTATTCACTCCATTAGGTCTACATGAACCAAGATAAAAGTGCTTGTTTTTTAGGCTTACAAGTTGCACGTCTCTTCATTTTTATGTTCGAAACAGTATAACATTTTTAACTACTTGACATGTTCGATTTGTTGTCTTACAGAATCAGTTGACCCTGATGTAAAATTCACCAGTCTCTCAATCGTCTCCCCTGGTAGAGATGATATAGTTCTCCCTATTCCTGAAAACGGCAACCCAAAAGGCTCGTGGTTCACTTTAAAAGAGGGTAGCCGCTACAGTTTGAAATTTTCGTTTCTGGTCAGCAACAACATCGTGTCTGGCCTTAAATACACCAACACAGTTTGGAAAACTGGTGTTAAGGGTGAGTACCTTGGCCAGTAGAACAAAGAAATTTTTTAAAATGTAAAATTAAGCGTGCCTAACTGCATGATTTTTTTCAGTTGACAGCGCCAAGGAGATGATTGGAACCTTTAGCCCTCAGGCAGAGCCTTACACACATCAGATGCCTGAAGACACAACACCATCTGGAATATTTGCTAGAGGATCCTATTCGGCAAGGTCAAAGGTAAGATATTTATTTTTACTTAAGAATTACGTTGCTTTATATGGATACAAAGTTTAGACTTTTCTTGTAAAAACACTGCAAATCTTGTTTTTTTACATGGCAGCGGGATTTTTTGTTTTTAGCTTTCCTATTTTTTTATTTCTACATTCTGCTCAAGCTGCTGGAATAGAATACTTGTTTCTTGCAACCTTTAAATTTAAATTATTTGCATCAACTATTTAACTGTCTTCTTTGTGTCATTTCAGTTTCTGGACGATGACAACAAATGCTACTTGGAAATTAACTACACATTCGACATTCGGAAAGATTGGGCCACAACATAAGAAATGAAATCAGAGGAAGCTTCATGAGCCAAATCATAAACTCCGATATGTTTCTCAGACTTTACATTAGTTTTAGAACAAACGTTCCGTATTCCAAATCAAATATAAGCAACCTTAGCTGCTGCTGTTACCCTTATACTGTACTGCGATTTCACGTGAACTTTTGCCCCGTCTTTTATCACTGTGCTATTTCAAGATTTATTTTGATCTTTAATTACCTAATAAACTTACATTTGCTTGGATTTCAAAGAGCAAAATTATATAAGAATATACAGTTTTTTTGCGATTGATTTGCCGTGTGTTTTCTTAGTACATGTCGTTAATCCTCTGTGATAAGTAGCTTTTTGTCTGTCATGTCTTACTACACTTTTTGTGACATTTTAACTTGTTCCATGCATTGCCTAAGTATTACAGCATAGCGGAGTTTAAGAACTGGATAACACCCATCAACAACTTTGCAGGAACAGTTGTATACTTGTATGCTTTGAATCTCTCCGATACTCCTGAGACAGTATGAATCAATTAATGAATGATTCCAGCTTTGATTTTCTCCTTTGTTTCCTGTGTTTGTTTATAAAAGTTTACTAAGATTGCTAACATTGGAAAATAGCAATATTCAACATGTATAATTAATTATATGTTATATTTTCACTGCCATAACTTGAGCCCTTACATTTGTAGTCAATGGTCAAACCATATAAACCAAAAAACATGAGATGAATTAAAATGTACATCATTTTTCCAACTTAAGACTTTTCACTGTTTAAATTAAAGTTGTATGGAGATTTCAGATGTTTGTGTAGGTTGTAGGACTAATTTGTATCTTCAGATGGATTGTCCAACTTTTCCCTTTCAGCAACATGCATAAGCATCTCAAGGCGCTTATCAAAAAGAAGAGCGCTCTCATCCCTCTCATCAAGCTCAGCGGCTTCAGCTTCTAGCCATTTTTCTCGTAAATCATCCAGGAGATT